>APFE031648491.1:28817-63273 GCA_000404065.3 Pinus taeda
ATATTTTATTATTTTAACAACTTGTTAAAATAATCTAACTGGACTTGACTAGTAAGAACTAAGTCAATTGATTCTCTCATTATAGAACTCATGCTTATTCCCTCAATCAGTGGAGGAAACTCATGTGCATGCTCACAAAGACTTCAAATTCGAATTTCCTTAATTAATTAACTCAGCTGAATTAATTAATTAATATTTCAAACTGCTGTTAAGACCAAAATTAAATTTACTTCCTACATATAGACTAGGGACTGCTATAAATAGGAAGGGACCAAGAAATGTTATTTTTAGAACTTTCTATTTTTAGCAGTTTCATCTCTCACCCAATGTGGCCAATGACCTCACTGGCTAAACTGCAATTTTTAGACATTCTATTTTTAGCACATTCTAAATTTAACATTTCTTGTTGCACATTTTTCAACATTATTAACTTGCCAATTACAAAGACAATTTTTAAGACAATTATCTAGATTTTGTATATAGTGACCTTGTTTCTCATCTGAGGGGGTTGACTTTTTTTAGGAGAAGAAAAGTATTTTGAAGATCTAAATGTACCTGATGCACTAACCAATCATGATATTTTTATGATCTTGTTTTATGCAATTTTGAATATAAAATCTTTGCAATTCTCTTTTTGTTTCGATTTTGTGATCTTATGTTGATTTACGTTGTGGTTTACATAATTGAGTTGATCAATTGTTTAGATCATTCTACATTTATCAATTTCATATCATCTCAAATGTAATATTATCAAGGTAGATGAATTAAGATATTTACATGACTTGTTGTTAATTGAATTTTAAACGACTGACATTGTCATTATGTTATGACAATTCATCTAAATATACTTTACATTAGTTACATGTTTTATTAGTTTTCTTTGTTATTAATTTTTTAATTATTTTAGATGCTTACATCTTAAATGTCGATTAACAAGGTAATAATTGACTTGATGAGTGTTGTCTCGTTGCGGTCTACAAGATATTTGCTTGTCTACTAATTTTCATATTAGTAGTGGATGATCATATTCTTGACAGTGTCTTTTGTGGAGTGAATGAGAAGTAATAATACTTGATATTATACTTTTTCTCACTTTTTTGTTATGATAGGTTATCAGTAATAATATATACGCATAGCTTGTTTTATCTTTATATTTTTCTCATTTAATTTAGATTGTTATGTTCGTTTTCAATTTTGTGAGATGTTATTTTTTAATTTCATAATTGAGGTTTTAATTTGAAATAAATGATTATGTGTAATGTGTGAGTTTCTTCCACATGGAAGCCTTACCACTCTACATCTCCTTCTATGATATTAATGATTTGGTCATATATTTATTTGTTTATTTGAATATATTTTATGAACTAGTCACACGGAATACCCCTTGAGGTGAAGGGAGACCAACCCTTTTAACCTAAAGTAGGAGGATTATTATCCTCATTTAATGTCTTTTTGAATTGTTCTTTGTCGTTGGAACAATTTGAGAACCAACATATCCATTATTATCTGGTAGCAAGCACCACAATAACTCATTCACTTCTCTGAGCCTCCCATTAACCGCTCTAGCATAGACACATAGTCTACTTCCCTCAACACAATAATGCAGGGGATAATGCCCAACTTTATGAGCACAGGGATCATTGAAAAACTCCAACATTGCTTGACCTTCTTTGAATTACTTCTAGTAGCTCCTTGCGCTCTATATCTTGCATCTAGAAGATTCACTATTATCCTCGTCATGTCCCCCTCCCTTGTGTGCTTTGTTGTCACTTCGTATTTCTTAAAGAATAGACACCCTCATCCTCTTCTCGCTCTTCTCTTTATCTCTTCAATTTTCTCTCCTACTTTTCTTGTTGACTGTCCTCTCTACGTGAGCCTCCTTTTTCCTAGGTAGCCATCCCATAGCCTCGATCCACGAGGGAGATGGGGATGAGTGTGATACTATGCCCACACTACCCAATCCCATCTCATAAGTTCTATTAGCATAGGTAGGTGGGTTGGTCTACTAGAGTGTTAGGAACTTTAGTGCAGATGGTTATGGCTTGTTCAAGACACGCCATAGGTTTCCCTCCCAATCTTATCTCACCATACCTCTACTAGGAGATTCAATTGACCTTCAACTGGTGGCTCGACTTTCAAGGAATTCATGCAAGCAAGCAAGTTTCCTTTGGGTTGTGGATTCATAAGTTAATCCTTCCTTTAATTGTTAGTCAATCAATTTTAAATAATTAATTTTAAAATGTTAGTCAGCATATTAGCCAATTGTGGCTTTCAGGTTTAGCAATATAGCCATAATCTAATTTTACACAAATTGATGTCAAAGTAAGGGATGTTACACCATGATGCTCCTCTTGACCTTACTACAACACCTTCAAACCCTTTCCACTATGTTTTATTGAGATCAAACATTCTCCTTGCTCCAATATTGGTCTCCTAGAGGAGGAGAGTAGATGGCTTTTCATATTTAATCAAATCTCACATGGCTTCCTAATTAAACCCAATACATATACCCTTGTAATTTGAGGATATAATATTCATTATTTAATCGTTGGGGGTTTATGGCCTCACAATGGATCTTGGATTTTAGTACTTTGAGCTCCTTTCCCTAATGATTTTTTAGTTTTTATTTGTACGCCCAAAAATTTCTCCTTGTTTGTTGCTTCTTCCCTTTTTTCTTTTGTTGTCTTTATTCTTGCTTTTCTAGGTTTCCTCTATTCTTCTTCCTCCTCCTCCATTTGTTTTCTAGATTTCTTCATTATTAAGGTACTTGAGGAAAGTTGAGGTATGTCCAAGGTAGGATCAATTTCCTCCTATTAATTTTAAATAAGGCCTTCACTGGCCAATGAAGATGAGTTGGTTTATGAATATAAAAAGACAGGTGTTGTAGGTAGGAAGAGATATGAGTGTGCTTTGATCAAGGGGACAAACACTTCCATGAATGATATGTATTATTTCCAAGAAAGGATGTTAAAATTGTTTTCCTAATGAAGAAATATCTTTATATTCCATATGAGGAATATACATGTTTCGATCCTCGAGGGACTCTCAAACAATAAGGCTTGAAGGCATTACAAGGATATACTCATTATAAGCTCAACATGCCACATGCGAGAATTGAACGCATGTGGGGAGGATAAAACCATTTCTCCGAACCACCTAAGCTACATCCAAGTAGAAAAAGAATGGCAAACCTATTTTCTATTAATTTTGGTTCTTCTTGAGGATTGTTCCTTAGAGATAAAGCAGAACTTCAATGGATCATGGATTTGTGGGTGAGCTTTGGAACTGCCAATGCAACTTGATTCTCGATTGCAACTTATTTTGGACCAACAGATGTTGTTTGACTAAAGATGGAGGAGTTGAGTGTGATGCACTTGAGTTTATTTGTTGATTTCAACAATATTTTTTAACTACTTGCCATTGATCTTCCTTATTAGGAGGTTATTTAAGACTGTGGGATATTTTTCTTATAATTCATTGCAAAGTGTCTGTACTTGTGCATGGTTTTGCAAATGAATGGAAATGGTCCATAATCTTATATCTGAATATGTTTCTAATTATTGAGGATTACCTTTGATAGTCATTCATTAATTCAACCTCAATGTAGATCTTGGCGCAACTTAACATTATATTTGGGTCCAATTTGTCTAAGAGTCTCTTAAAAGTATTTCCAATACTCGCAAGTGAATCTTCTATCCAAAAGTGAAGAGAAAAGTGTGGCAGCTGGACCTAAACAAAATTAATAGAAGGGACAACTAACTTTAGGTTGAAGTAAAAAATCCATCTATTCAAGTACATTCCTTTGGTGCTAAAGGAGTAGGCCAGTTTATGCATATTATGTATTTATCCTCCTTTGTTTCACATAGAAATCCATAAAATCCTAAATCATAGAAGTAGTGGGTGAGATTACCTTTGATTATGGCCTTCTAAACCCAAATGGCCATTAATCTGGATAATAACCAAATCTCAATGATCCACTTATCACACGTCTTCAAACTAAAGTGAGAGCCATGTGTGGATGAGAGGAGACGGGGAGAGGATCCTTAGGGATATTTTCCAATTTCTTGACAAAGCATGAAGGTTTAAATTTCTTGGCTTTCCTAAGGGTAGAGATAATGACGCAAAATGTCAAGCCTCTAGGTTTGGAAGGGGAGGGTAATCCTATCTAGGGTTTGAATCCATGGCATGTGGTTGTCAAACATTCTCTACAAATCATTTATAAGAACCATTGAAACCTTGGAAAAATGTGTTTTCAATTGTTAAATAGGTGTAGTAAATCTACAATTTTTTCATTCCATCCTAACTAGGGTTGACAAGGGCATTATCCTTAAGCAACATCCATTAGCTTAGAAATTGTGACCCTCGTTCTCAAACTAATAGTAAGCTATAATTTTTTGTTACTTACTTATACCTCATTACTACTTGCTTAGGCACCACAAATCAGAAAATGGATAATGAAACAAAAAAAATCAATTTTTGGTGACCAATTTCTAATTTGTAATGTTATGATTCCAAGATGAAAATTGATTTAAACGAGTTGCATTACTTAAGTGATGTGAGTGAAATCAAGAACATAAATGAAATAAGTAATTAATACAATATGTACAAAACAAATTAGAATGTTATATTGCTTGTATTACTATGTAAAAGTCATGTAAACAATATTCATACGAAGTAAGAGTGAATCACTAACAACTTAACATGCTCTATATCATGCACACTATACATAAGATTCAATTTTAGTTACAAGCTCAAAACTTAGTGGCTAAAGTCAATTTGGTTACATTAGTGCTCAAGGGGTGATTATTCATCTTCTTGTCATGATGCATTTCACTTTTGGCACACAAAACATCTTGGGCTTCCCTAAGGACAATGGGCATACCTAAAACATGTATGGGGCAATGTGTGTGTATGTGACGCACTAAGTGTGCACGTGGCTTGTCAAGTGTGCATACAATGTTTAGAACCCCACACACTTAGTTATTTTTGAGCCAAACATTGTTAATGAAAGATTACTAAGAATATTATTTGCTAGCTCTTACAATAAACAATATACATTTCTATATTAAAGTGCAAATATTTACTTAATTAGAAAAAATAGGTGTTTGTTTTAGGTTTCATCTCATGTACACTTGCCTCACTAATTTCATGATCACCACAACAAACTTCCTCAAGATCCTATAAGCTTCAATATGCAATTTAAATTCTTTTAAACATGATTTCCTATCATGATTCATGATATACAACTGCAAATATTAGTGGAGTAGAAGACCTTGTCATATTTATTGTCACAACACATTAGGCACCTAACATTAGCAAAGAACAAAGTTCATGATCATCATGAGCTCTACAACATACCACATCATTTAGTCTTTCACTGCACCATTTTGTCTCAACTCTTGCTTCATCAAGGACTATTTTTTCATTTTATTTTTTTCCGAGGAAAGTCCGAGCACATCCACCTGAAGGGATCACATCCCACCCACCAAACAAATCAGATGCTAAGCTCGAGGGTGTCAAGGATAATTGACCCTATGACCTCCCAATGGCAAGGTGCTTTATTAATGGGACCCCAACCAATTGAACTAACCCTTGGGGCTATCAAGGGCTAAACTTGTGAGTTCCCCTTATTATTTAGCATCTCAAACAAATCATCCATAAGACTGTCAAGTTCAGACTTGGAGGATTAGAGACCAACAATATTTTTTAACGGAAACTTGAATCCCAGAGGATTAGAGACCAACAATATTTTTTAACGGAAACTTGAATCCCATTGATCAAGTTTCCCATTATAATATGAACCCATTCAATCAGCTCTCCTCTGTTCAAAATGTGTTGTGGTCCTTGCTTTATATTTTGCTCGTCTAGTATATTCATTTCCAAACAAAATTCATTGTTGCTTTCTCACTTGACTCTGGTCCTATGTATTTACAGCTATAAGCATGCATTTTACCACAAGATACAACAAAATAAATTATGGAGCACCATATGTTAGGAACCATTGTTTTCCTTCCTGATGGAGAGTAAAGGACTGATTACAAATTAAACATGAACAAATGGGAAGCTACCATGCACTTTTTCTATAATTGTTAACATGTTGTAACACAATCTTGCAAGCTTGTCTAAATTTAACACAGTCATAGCTTTGCCTCGATATATCAATTAATCACATTATGTTGTTATCATTCTTCAATTTACTTTTGAATAAATTTAGAACCTAAAACTTTGATAAAAATGCAATCTATGTGAAGAGAAATTTTTATTCCTTCCTCATCAATTTACACAGAATCACTTATCTGCAAGACTACGTCTAAGATTCCAATTTATTTTCATGAAATACGGGATTGTAACTCATGCTTTTAGGCCTTCTCCTCTCATACCTGAGCACTCATGGCATGTGTTATGTAGTGTGTGATCATATTTTGATGCCATGAAACTGTGATCGTCATTACAAATAACCCTTGCACAACTATCTATTCAAGTGATGTGAAGTACGATCAATTTTTTTATTAGCATATTCTTGTGCGCGAAGGACAACTATGTGATTCCACACAAAGGAAGAATCTCAACTTTGGTTCTTGCATCATTTTGTGGTGCAAGGAATCCTGATCTACCATATCCCAACTTATTGAGGTTGCTCTCATCTCCAGAGCATATTCTACAAATCAAACATCTTCATGGTCTCTATTCACTTCATGGAATATGGTTGATATATCCTTAGAGGTTTTGAGACTTGGAAACTTGACAACATGCCACAGGAATTCGGCAATAGAGATTTTGATAGGAACATGATGGATTCATATTCGATGTAATATTCATGTTTATAAGGTGTGTCTCCTAACACATAACTCCAACTTTTGATCAGACCAGGTCGAACCATAACCACTTCACATCAAGCTCATTTAGAGAAGTACCCTAGGTGATTTGGCTTGAGTAATGGGGACTACTTTTGGCACACCTTAACTCATACCTCTGGCATACCTTGGTCCGTAATCAGATTATTCTATGGTATTTACTATTGATTATCTAGCAAAGGATCTGTATACTCAGAGGTACCATGTCACAGGTCTAACATATATTCAAGTATGGTATATCACTTGTAACTTTCCTAGGGTCTATCATATACGCAGAGGTTTGGCACATCCGCAGGTCTGGCATATAATGTTCTTATGTCTTATGATAATCATACACTATGTAATAATTAGTCAATGGAGCATACTTATAAAATTATAAAATATTGCTAAGTTTCAGTTTAAGTTCACATCATTCATTAATGCATGACAGGTAACATTCCATTGCGTCTATTATTATGACTATGGCAAAGTTCTACTCATAGAAATGTTGGGAGCCACCAAACTCTGTAACTATGCTTTTATTCGCATATTTGGTAGAGTAATTGTTCATTTTCTTACCTCGCTTGATTTTGTCTTATACGCATAACATTTATCTACCTTGATTTAGTATTTTATCACCTCTTTTCTTTTGTGTCAAGTCTTTTTTATTTTCTCATTCATTTATTTTATTCATTTTCTCCCCCTGTTATTTTGTCTCTTTCGGTCAATTCTTTGTTTCGAGCCAAGTCCACTATGATGTCTACCCCTATCAATCGGTCCATTGTTGTCCATGTGGTTCCTAATCTAGCTAAGGTTGCCTTCAGATCCTTAATAGTCGAGTTTGATTGTTGTACATTCCCTGATAGAATAGTCAATTATGTTATATACAATGTAGTATTGTGATTTCATGACATGCATGTTATTTTATGATGGATGAAATATCTTATGTAGTAACCATATGTTCCTCTCTGATTCATGGAGAGATTGGAGTATAATGCTTATATACTTAGCACCCTCACGGATTGATGAATGGTGGCCCGTTCTCACCAATACAAGATTGTGTTGAACACCCTTAAATGCCCTACTCAAAATTGTTAATAAAATTTTTTATTCTCTTATGTACTTTAACCCAAATAATTTTATCAGTATTCAATCAATAAAGCATGCGAATTCTTCAAACCCTAGCCCACTGAAGATGAGAATTGCATTTTATTTTTAATTTTATTATTTTATATTTCCCTCCCTCGCAAAAATGAAATCTATACTTGGATGGAATCGAATGCTAAAGAATGGTTAGGTCACTTTTGCTACTTGTTACTCGATGGTATGTATTCTAATTGTGTTGGTCCCACTTGGTGCCAATATAACAAAGTGAGAACTGGTTATCGAACCCTTTCTCAATTGTTGTGATAGATCTAGCAAGAGTTGTGGATGCCTATTGTGACACAAAGTTATCAAACCTTTAATCCTCATGAGGAGTCTGATCTTTTGTTTTTTCTCATAAAATTGATCTTTTTGTACTGCACTTAGCTTTGGTTCTTAGAATTTCTTTTTTGTTTTCATTTTCTATTAATGTTTATTTTAGTTGGATACTTAGACCCTGTATCTGCTTTGATATTTGATTTCATCTCATACTCTCACTTTGTACTCATCCACATGCTTGTAGAATTTAGTCTTTAGTGTTGTCACTAAATAAAATATGTGTCCAACATGAAATATGAGAGCAAATATTAATGGATTCGTGATCAGAAGACCATTACTATTGTTTACTTATATGTATCCATTGTCATTCCTTCTACTATATTTATAATTCGAATTAAGTACAAGAATAAAGGCATGACTAACAATTCCAAAATCACAAGTAATTTTTTTTGTTTTGCTCAACATCTATAGGACTTAAAGCCCCAAATGAGACCTTTGGATTATGCCTTTGTTATAGTTGATTTGGCATGCAATATTTCCTTGTTATCTTGTTCATGCAATGCCCTTTTCCTATATGTTTGATCACCAAACAAAACAATGACATCTCAAATTAGAGGGATCTCTATCAATCGGGAATTATATTACCTACTTCTATTTTCTTCTCTTCTTCGAGATAAAACAAACACTTATTCAATAGAATAATGGCATGATCAAGGAGATCAAACTCACTCATTGGCATTTTTCCTTGTTGTTGATGGTGTTGGAAATTTGTCAACCAAGGTGTCTCCCCGATGTGAAGTACCAATTAGACCTCACACCATTTGGAGTAGGAGCCCCATCTGGAATATAAACCCAGTTGCCATGTATTCTTATATATTTTCCTTGACTCTAACTATATGTAAGAGAGGAACATGTGGTGCCTTCAAAAGGCAATAAGGTGTGTCAAATTTCTTCTAATGCGAAGGGAAAGAGTAAAGTGAGCCTCTAAGAGAGAGGTAATAGTAAGGCCCAAGAAGAGGCACAGAGAAACAAGAGGGATCTGTCTAATATCCAACGGAATAGTCCACAAAAGAGGTGATGGTCATCGCAACCAATCAATGAGAAAGATTTTTCTAGCATCCTGTGGAATAGTCGACAAGGATGGGACAACAATAACAACCATTACAACACATTCTCAATAAGATAAGTACTAAAATAACCGAAATAGTTCAACCACTTTAACACATATTAAAGCATACATGAAATACAAACATCAGTAGAGTAGTCTTACAAATATTCATAATCCATGTGTGAAGAATGTGTCAACCATGAAGGCTTTTGTTATTAAGTAAAATTTCCAAGACACATGTATACTACGAACATCACTAGCTCCAATAGTGGAGCGTTGGAGCCTCTACTTGCTCCTCAAAAGAACTTGTTTGTCTCTATAATACCTTGCAGGAGGAGCCAAGGTGAAAAGTCCTTTGCTCATCAAATGAAGGTGTATATATAACCAAGAGGTGATGCTTCACCTTCCTTGTGACTCTTTGACTACCCTCATGATTGTTTGACTTCCTATAAATTTCGGCGAACTTACATGACTCTTTATATTTTGAATGTGTCCTTTGGACTTCTACTTTACAATACATTTCAAATAGGTAATTAAATAATCCACAATAATGATGTAGAATATGATGTCTTGTGATAGGACATGATACGAAATTGATGACATGGACTACATGATGGTGTGACAGTGCCAAGTTGTCCTCCTTGTTGCTTCTTTATTTGTGTCTTCATGAACAGATGATACATGTTATTCTTCTTCCTCCTCCTTATTACTTCAAGATGAGGAGTCTTCCATGTGATCTTCATCTTCATCTTTTGTTAGAGTTAGGTGTTCCTTCGTCTTCTCACTTGATGATCATCTTATCTCTTCAGCTCCATATGTGTCATCTAGCATGTCCTCCTTCTACCTCTCCTTCTTCATCATCTTTCCACAACATGATAGAGTATATGCATCTGTAATCCACTCATGACAAGACGACATCACTCTGATAAAGCCCTAGTCTGAGATGGTGCATATTGATCCACTAACTGAGTCAGAACCTTATGACATGCTGGGAAAGAGGCTTAGTAACTACGCAATTGTGCATATCAGACAGTCAGGAGTGAAGCTTGAGCCTTGAGACTGTGCAATGTGCATTTCAGGCTATACTTAGGAAGAAATATGTGCAATATGGGAGCTCAGTGTCACACGCTAAGGGGATGGGCACTATATCAACTTATTGTGCAGTTTTGGAGGACAGAGGAGCCCAGATGATTGTGCAATTGCGTAGCTCAAGGAGTCAATGGTGAAGCTTAATCCCCGAGACTGTGCAGTCCGTAATTCAGACAGGAATGGGGAGACCAACTGCGCATTTTTTGGACTCAGTGAGCTTACCTGCGAGGTTTCCCACTGCTTGGGAGAATTGTGTTGTTCTGAGAGGCAGAGGAGGCTAGGCCATTACATAATCGTGCAACTCATGAGCTCAAGGGCTGAGCTTGAGGCTACAAATTACACAATTGAGGCCATGCTAGGAAGACGAATTGTGCAATTCTGGGAAGCAAGGTCGGGCTTGAGCACTTGAACTGCGTAGTACAGCAGTGCTGGGAAGAAGGAACTGTGCATTACATAGTGTCAAGGGACAAGGATGCATCTTGAGGGTTGGAACTTCGCAGTGCGTAGTTGAGGAAGGTCGGATAAGGGAAGGTTGCTTGGGAATTTATGAAAATTGGCTAAGTGTGGGAATGAAGAGACTAATGTGAACAATGATATGACTTAAATATAATCACACACTTGAATCCCTTTGACGACATAGTAACATAAATCATTCAGAACATTTTAACAACATATTTCCCTCAATGCGACAACTTTGCGACAACTTTACAACAAGTGCGACACTAAAGGTACACTTTGCAATGATCATGACAACACTTGTGCGATAATGTTTAAAACTTTGGGAACGAGTGTGATTGATATTTACATGGTTATACCAACTCATTCACACAAAGATAACCCTTGAAACCACCTCCACAAGCGTACATACATTGTGTGATATCTAACATGCGAAAAGATGCCAATTGCTAAAGTGTGAACGAATCTTGTGATATGTAGACAACAGTGAAAGTAACACATGCGAAAGAAAAGATAACATGAAAAATACTCTAATTAGAGTGAAGGAAAGTGAAAGCAATAGCCGGAAAAATGAAAATGATGCTCGTGAAAACAAAGGTGCGCAAAAGCGACATTTTGCAAAACTCACCAAAATGAAAGTACGAGCACAACTAGAATGTGAGAAGTTTTTGTTGTCAATGTGCACTGACTATCGACATGGATTTGACATTGTATAGGCACAATATTGATGGAATTTGCTATGCTTTTCCAAGCTTGCGTAAAAAAAATGCGCTCATGAACTTGTTGCAAACTGAGCATGTGTGGGCAAGTGACTTCGACACTTCCGATCCAAGAAGGGAGTTCAAAAGCATCAGCTGACCAAGAAGTGAAAATGGAACAACTAATCACAAAGGCCATAGTAGGCTCCAAAATTCCACTGTATGCAAAATTTTGGAGGGTGTTTGTCGCAACGACAACACTTGCACAAACAGTTTCATTGCATATTCAAGACTTCAATTTACATGGTGGCCCTACACAGTTTCTGTAACCATTTCGAGCTCCAATACTTAAATAGAAATACTCCAATATGAAACTCAAAAAACTCTATTGCCGTAATATTTAAGAAACACTATTGGGGTTATTTTCCACCTAAGGTGCTTCACACTACTTGATTTATAATCTACTATAGACGCTAATTGAATTCTTCTTTGCTCATGACTTCCTTCATTTCCTTGAGAAGCTCCCTCTATGGCCATGTTGACTTCAAAATTCCATTAAAGTCTTTTACTACTCTTTGTTATTTTTGTAGACTTTTGTGGGCTGCCTTCTAATATGTGCATCACCTTTTAGCTTCTTGTTTAGTCTGTTTTGAATGACCTCCTTCATGTGTCTGGTTTGCTTTAAAGAACATGTCAATTTGCAATCTTTGGCCATGTGGCCATGATTATCACATCTAGAGCATCTTATGTGACCTAAAAGGGAGGAAGGAATTTATGTCTTTTTGTGTCGTTATCAACCTAGGATCTTTAATTTACATATAATGCACACATACTCCTCTTTGCATAGGAATTGCAATCAACAACCTTGTGGCCAAAAGCATTGCATGAATAATAGTAGCCACAAAAATAACTTGTGTACATGGTGGTGTTGAAGGTGTTTGAAATCCGTCAACCAATGGGGTCTCCTCGATGTGGAGTCCCAATTAGACCTCACACAATTTGAAGTAGGAGCCCCATCCGGAGTATCAACCCCGATTGCCATGTATCCTTGCGGATTTTCCTTGGCTACAAATTTCAACACAAGAGAGTAATACACAAGTATCTTCAGATAATCAAGTGAGTATGCCTTGTGAAATGTTCAACTGCGGAAAGTATCAAGGTCCTTCTATCGAAAGGGAAGAGAAAAGTGGGCCCTCTAAAACCAAGTAATAGTACAAATCTATAAAAGGCACATGAGCATATACATACGAATGAAACATTAATAAACTACAACACACCTTCAACAAGATAAGTACCAAAGCCACCGAAATAGTTCAATTTCCTTAGTACATATGAAAACAACATACATTGTAAACATTCAAAGAATAGTCCTACACTATTCCCGACATATGCATGAAAGCGTGTTGGCTCAACGAGCTTCTGAATTAAGTTAAAGTTCCAAGATACATCAAAATAATGAACACCACTAGCCCCAATAGTGGAGCATTCGAGCAGTCACTTGCTCCTCCAAAACAACTATTTTCCTCTCTAATGCCTTGTAGGAGGAGCTAAGGTGAAGTCCTTTTCCATGAGAAATGAGGGTGTATCTATAACAAATGGGGTGACCATTCACCTCCCATGTGACTCTTGGGCTACCCTAGTGACTATTTGACTTCTCAATGACCTTTTAACATCCTACATGACTTTTCGTATTACGTGGATGACTCTTGGATTTCCACTTCACTTTACATTTCTCTGATATTGAATTTACATAATCCACAAATGATGTGGCAAATAATGACTCGTGATAAGACATGACATGACAATGATAACATGGACTGCATGATGATGTCATAGTGCCAAGTTGTCCTTCTCGCTGCTTTATATTTAATAAAGATGTATCCAATACTTGGTCTTCATGAAAGATATGCTTTGTTCTTCATATCCACCCTCCAAAGGGTTGTGAATCAGTATGGAATATTCATGTGGTCATGACATTTGATCTTCTATTGTACTATGGTGTTCCTTTGTCTTCTCACTTGATGATCATCTTATATCTTTATCTCCATAGGTGTCTTCTAGCATGGTCTCCTCCTTTTATCCATGATAAAATAGAGTACCTACAACTGAAACCACTCATGACAAGACAGCATCAATCTGAAAACTCCTAATCTAACATGCTTCATGAAATCACTTGTTAGGAATGGAACCAGGTGACTGATTGAGTGCTTGAATCAAGGATTGTGTGATTCCATAGGCCAAGGTCTAGTTTTGAGGCTTAAGACTCCGCAATGCGTATTTCATAATGGCCAGGTCAAAAGATTGCACAATTGAGAGGTTTAAGAGCTAGTGAATGGGGTTTGAGGCTTGAGGTTGCCTAGTGTGCAGTTATGAGAGGGCATACTAGGTGACTGCGCAGTTGAGGGGATCAAGTTCTCAAGGTTGAGGGTTGAGGCTTGGAGTGGCCCAATGCACAGTTTTGGTAGGAGAACAAGCTAGGGGATGGCACAGTTGAGGGGTTCAAGGGCTCAAGCTTGAGTCTTGAGCACTGAATTTGCACATTGCATTGTTGTTAAAGGACAAGAGACCAAATTGTTGTGTAGTTAAGGAGCTTGGGACTGAGGCTCGAGGATTGAGTCTACGCAATGCACAGTTCAGACTGGGTTGGTGTTGGCTTGAGGGGGCCTAACCCAGGTTCAGTGTTAGTTAGCCAAACAAATCCCTACATTGCTGGTCCTTTTGGCATTAGCTCGAAAAGCACAGACCGATGTCTCACCCAAAGCAGTATGGAGGGATGTTGTAACCAAGTTTCTGCACCCTGAGATGTTCGTGATGTCATTTTATTCCATCTATTCCTACTTTCGCATAGGTCATTAAGTGATAGGGCTCTATCTTCCTAACCCCTTATTCCTCCCTTCGATACCTCCGCAAAAGGGTACGGCTAGACTTCAGGCAGCCCTAACCTTTGATTTAGATGCTTTCGCGCTGCTAAGGCAGCGTATTGCATAGATTAACAAGTTATCTTAAGAATCTTACTTATCTTATCACGTAATCACAGTTAGCACCCTGTAAATAGATGTTCTTACTTGCGTTCACTTAACCAACATAATTACATACATTCATGCATCATATAAGCATTATAAATGAAATTCATACATAACATGACAAGATGCATTAACAGGAAAAAAGACACAGAATTTGCAGAATACTTCTCTTTATTGATATCTTCCAAGTGATTACAGACTCTATCCACCCTGCGCACACAACTGCAGGGGTCCGCACACTCAGCTGCAGACTTCCACCCTAGGCCTCTGGGCACTCAGCTACAGAGCCTCTACCTAGACTATGACCTAAAACTTAGACTTCTTACTTCAGAGCTATGACTATCTTACTCCAACCCATGACTCTTAAACTACTTAGAGCTTAGCTCTTTTTATACAATCCCATGGTCTGCGGACCATGGGTAGATCTTTTACAGCCGACTTTACTTTATAAAAATAAGGGCGGTAACCCTTTATGACTCATGACACCTTCGCGCTCCACAACCACAAAATGCGGAGACATTACTATTTTATTACAAAATTCGACTCAAAACATGGGCTTTTAGCCCCAAAACTGTCCTCGGGGGATCCTGTTCCCAACAGCTGGAGATAAAGATTACATAGTTCTAGAGCTCAGGGGTTGGGCTTGAGCACTAAGATTGCGCAGTGCACAGTTTTGGGAGGCAGAGACTGCACATTGCACAGTGCTAAGAGGCAAGGTTGCTACTTGAGGACTGGGACTGCGCAGTGCACAGTTTAGGAGGGTTGGATGAGGCTGAGTGGCTAGGTCATGGATTTTTCCCAGTTTTGACTAAGTGTGGGATAACTGAAATGAAGTTTAACAAGAACAAGACTTGAGAATGATCACACACTTATATCACTTGTTGACACAACACAGGACACTCTAGATACATGAACAACTTACTTTCCCGAGTGCGACAACTCACTCTAAGTGCAACACTAAAGATACACTTTGCGACGACAATGATGACATTTGTGCGACAGTACTTGAAACTTTGGGAATGAGTGTAATACATGTTTACATGATAAGAACAACTCATTAACATAATATTACCCATTGAAACAAACCAAAAATACTTGTATACAATGTGTGACTCCTACCATGCTAAAAGATGACATTTGCAATATGAAAATAGAAGTGCAAACGACGTTTGTAACATACAAATGACAATGAAAGTGACACATGTCACTCTGAAGATAATATGAAAGTGGCACTAACTAAAGTGAAATCAATCAAAAGCACGAAAACAACACTCACGAAAGTGAATGTGCACAAAAGCAATAGTTGGAAAAACTCATCGAAATAGAAGTACAAACGCAGCCAAAAGTGAGATAATGTTAATGACAATGCACATTAACTATCAACATGGGTTGAAAATTGCACAGAAACTGTCTTGATGGACTGTGCTAGGACAATTCAAGCTTGCGTGAAGGAATGTCCTCATGAATTCATTACGGAATGAGCATCTGTGAGTAGGTGACTTCGACACTTTCAATCCAAGGAGGGAGCTTGAAGACTTAATAGGTATCAACCAAACAAGAAGTGACTACGGAACGACTGATCATAAGATCCATAGTAGGCTCCAAAATTCAAGTATAGGCAAAATTTTGGAGGGTGTTTGTTGCAGCAAAAACAAGTGGTTGATGATCTTCTCATAGGGAATGATCTTCTTTATTTACTTGAATGAGAGGTCTTCCTTTTTTACTGCATCTTTTGTTATATATTTTACTGATAAACATTGATTGGACTGCTCCTACAATCATTTGCAACATGCCAAAGTTATCGAAAGAAATGTAGAAATTCCTTATAGATTCAAATTGCTAATTGTAATTTACTAAAACAATAGACTTGAATCTACTCTACTCATCAGCAAAAACAATTAAATGATCATGAAATCACGAGGCGTACAAGAGAAAGAATTCAATCAACACATTACACAATGATTTCCTAGGGAAAACCACGACTAAAAAACCCTATTATCTATATATTGGATTAGTCAAAAAATATGAAAAGATTACAATTCTTTGCTCAAGCTCGAGCAACCTCTTCACTCTCTCTATCTATCTCATTGCTTCCTAGGCTAACTTTGACCAACACTTAGCCAATATCCTAGCCTTATAAGCTCCTACTTCCTTATGTTGTTTCCTTGGTAATTATCCCCCTATTAATTAGGGAAATTTCTCAATATGAATTCCACAATCCTCATAGGCCTTCCTTTGACTTCATGCACCACTTGTACAATTCACATGATTATACAACTTATAGTACACTTATCCCTGAACTTCAATCTCAACTGGGTAACTCTCAGATCTAACATGCATGAGTTATTTATGAGTGAATCATCAGTTAACTAGTCGAACACATGAGTCAACACCCCATTGTTCGACCTCCTACTAGTTCCTCCATCAATTGGAACCTGTTTAACTGACTTTAACTCAGTTAAACTGAATTGATTAATTACAACTCAAAATAAACTCAACTAGGGCTCCTATAATGTAGGAGACACTCTACATGACTCTATTTAGACCCTCAACTCAAATTAACTGAGCCAAATTATTTAACTCGTACAAGTTGTCTTGTATGTGGAATTACAATTTTATTCCTAATTTAATTCAAGGACAAAATTAAAATAGGATTTTCTTGTTTCATTTTCAACACTCCCTCTCAATAAGAAATGGATTAACATACACCCCAATCTTGTTTCTATGGAACTCCAATTTACCTCTTGACAATGCCTCAGTCAAGATATTTGCATCCTTTTCTTCTGAAGGAATATACTCCAGCAACATGATTCTCCTATGCACACAATTTTGTAGGTGGTGATACCAGATATCGATATGCTTGGACTGATCATGAAAAATTGTATTCTCAAAGAGTTTGATACAACTCTAATTGTCACAACAAATAATTGTAGGATCCATCTACTAACTAAATAACCCAACAAGGATCTTCCTCATCCAGATATGTTCACAAGTTGCTTGACTAGCAACCATGTACTCTTCTTCTATCGAACTGAGTACAACTGATCTCTGCTTCCTGTTGTACCAAGAAACTATTGTTGATCCAATACTGAATATTCCCCCTGATGTGATCTTTCTGTCAGATGGACTCCCTACCCAATCTGCATCTTTGAAGCCTTGCAACTTCATTCCCTCTGTTCATTTGTACCAATGACCAAACTGAGTGGTGCCTCTAAGGTATCTCAACACAATTTAGCTGCCTTCTGATAGAGTTTGGTTGGATTAACCATTGCTTGACTAATTTGGTTAACTACAAAACATATGTTTGGTCGTGTGTTCACCAAATACATAAGTGAACCCACAAGCTTCCTGTAATAGCAGCCTCCACTACTTCACCTAAAGTAACATCTTCCTTCCTCCAATTCCCTGCTATAGGAGTCTCCATGGGTTTGTTTCTCTCCATGTGGAAATTATTTAGTATCTCATTGGCATACTTTCCCTGAGAAAAAAACAATTCCCCCTCTCCTTGCCATACTTCCATACCAAGGAAATAATGCATGAGCCCTAAGTCCCTCATCTCGAATTCTCTTGCAAGATCCTCTTTGCAAGATGACCAACTTCTCATCGCGTGTTAGAATTAAATCATCGACATATCATATGATAGTAAACAATTTACCTTCAACCACAATATGGTAAAGGTTCACATCTACTTAACTTTTGGTGAAGCCCAGCCCGGTGAAATAACTGTCAATCCTAGTGTACCTAATAGAGGGTGCTTGTTTCAATCCATACAACACTCGCTTGAGTCTTCAATCCATACACCTCTTCCTCAATCACTTTGTTGAGGAATGTTGTCTTCACATCCATATGATGTATCTTCCATCCCATTTGCACTGAAAGTACTGGAATAGATCTGATTGAAGAGTACCTTGCTACTAGAGCAAAGGTCTCCTTGTAATCAATTCCCTCCACCTAAGAGAACCCTCTGGCCACAAATATGGTATTTTGTTTCTCCACACTCACATTTTTTGCTTGCTTTACCTTGTAAAGTCATCTAGAACTCACCACTAACCTATTTGTTGGCCTTGGGACCACTTCCGAAACACTATTTCTAATAATGGAGTCATAATCCTCTACCATGGCATCAACCCATACTGGTTGTTGCACCTCTTCCTCGAATGAGGATGGCTCAATATCTACACTCTTTCTCATCAGAGCCATGTAGCTAGTGTAATCGATCTAGAGACTTCCTCTGCCTGCATTGTGATGTGGGTGATCCCACATTTTCTCTAGCATCATGCATCAATCTGTCATACTCTATAGTGCACTTCCTTCCATCTCTAGAAGTCTCTGTATGAGTGGGAGCTTCCACTCTCTGCTCCTCTACATGTGATTGCTCCACATCATCCTGAGGTTCTTCCTTTGGAGCTACAAGCTCCTCATCTGCATGTAACTTAAACTCCCTCTCAAGGTAACATCTCATGGCCTTCTCTTCATTGAACTTCACATCTCTACGAACCACTGTTATCCTGTGAGATGGCAGGTACACCCAATAGTTGTGAGGTGTATTAGTGTACCCCAAAAATATGCCCAACTCAGTTGTTGGCTATATATTTTTCCTTGCATCCTTAGTAACATGATATTAAACCGATGAACTAAATATCTTGGAGTATGCCACATCTGGTTTCTTACCTAAAATATCTCCTTCTAGTGTACTTATCTCGAGAATTCGATGAGGACTCTTGTTCTGCACATATATAGTTGTGTTGCATGATTCGGCCCACAAGTGAAACGGTAGGCCCTGATCATGTAAAATTTCTCATGCATCTTCCATAATACTTATGATCTTCCTTTCATCCACCCCATTTTGTTCTAGGTTATGGGGTGTTATTAACTCTCGTCGAACCCCTTGTGATGCACATAAGTTCTTGAGTTCATTTGACACATATTCTCCATCGTTCTCGCTCCGTAGAGCCTTCATTTTCCTACTAGTGTCTTTCTCAAAAAGTGCTTTAAATTCACAAAATTTAGAGAACGTCTAATATTTCTTCTGCATGAAGAAAATCCAACACTTATGTGAGAAATCATCTACAAATATTACATATTACTTGTTCCTGGTCATGGAGGCTATCAATAACGGTCCACACACATCTAAGTGAACTCTTTCAAGGATTGCATGTGCTCTATTGTCCTTATCATGAAAGGTGGCTTTGGTGTACTTCCCCAATGTATACCCTTTGCATGTATCTCTCTACTCTAGTGCACCCTTGGGAAGTCCTGTATATTTTTTTGCATGATCTTCAAAGATCCGTGGTGAAAGTGACCCAATATTCTATGCCACAATTCTCCGATGTCTCAGCTCTACACCTTCTCTACTTTTGTTCTCAATGTTGCACAATATTCTACATCCAATTTGTAGAAGTTCTTCACCTGAACCTGATCCGCTTCACTTGTCTTGATTGTATGTGATGAAGGAAATCCTTTCCTTTACTCAACATTACATCGTACCTACAATCCTCCAACATAGCAACTAAAACCAAATTCTCCTTTAAACCTGGAACATACATGACATCTTTTAATGTGAGAGGAGAACCAATCTCACTTTGAAAAGTAATAGTATCGATGCTAGTCGCACTATACCTTCCATCGTCTCCCATTTCGATGTGCATCTGGAGGTCCTTCTCCTCTAAGTCGCGAAAAATTATTTGTTGTTGATCATATGGAATGAGGCTGCACTATCAAGATAACACACACTACCCCTCATCGATGTCACCATGCAATAAATGAGGGTGAAATCAAACGCAAATTATGAAGCAATAACTTCACTTGTTGCTCCTCATGACAGCTTCTTTTTTACCTTCTTGTGCGAACACTTCATGGCACAGTGTCCCAACTCATGACAGTGAAAACATTTAATCTTCAACAAGTACTTGTTCTTATCTCCCTGACTAGAATATGATTTGGAATGGGATGACTTCCCTTTCCCTTTATTTGCCTTTCCAACCAATGCACAGTTCTCCTCATCATCATGCTTAGATGAGGATCCTTTTCTGGTGTTTCACCGAATCTCTTCTTGAACCAAGTTGGACCACACACACTCCCACTTTGGTAGCTTCTCCATCCCATTTACCGAATAATGGTAGTTGTGCTAGACCTTTGGAAGTTCTAGAAGTGATAGGCTAACCAGATCATCTTCAACAACAGTAACACCAACACTTCCAAGCTTTGATTTTCCTGAGCTTTCCCTTCAGTGCCAGTTTCCTATGGTCATTGTTGTTCTGAAACAGGTCTATCAAGGCCTTCCAAATTGCATATGGAGTCTCCTTCCCATGGAGGTTCGATACAATATGATCTTGAACTCCTTCTAGTATGATCCTTCTCGCCTTTGCAACACATTTCCTCCACTCTACCAGATCTTGAGCATCAGTTTTTTGGAGGCTTAGGAATATATTTGTCTATGAATCCCTTCAACCTATTGTCTTCCAACACTACCTCCATCTTGCCCTTCCAAGCAATATAGTTTGAACTACCCTCAAAGGCATATTCGATTCTCAATCCATAGAACAAAATCATGTTGGCTCTGAAGAATGATATTGCAAATTCAATTTCACCTGAAAAAGACAAACTTGTATTCTCCTCTTCTATAATGATTTATGCTCTAATATCATGTAGAAATTCCTTGTAGATTCAAACTGCTAATTGTAATTTACTAAAACAATAGACTTGAATCTACTCTACTCATCAACGGAAACAATTAAACGATCGCTAAATCACAAAGAATACAAGAGAAAGAATTCAATCAACACATTACACAATGATTTCCTGGGGAAATGCGCAGCTAAAAACCCTTGCTATCTGTGTATTACATTAGCCAGAAAATATGAGAAGATTACAAAGCTTTTCTCAAGCCAGAGCAACCTCTTCACTATCTCTATCTGTCTCACTGCTTCCTAGGTTGACTCTGGCCAACACTTAGCAAATTTCCTAGCCTTCTTAGCTCCTACTTCCTTGTGTTTTTTCCTTGGGAATAAGCCCCTTATTAATTAGGGAAATTCTTCAATATGAATTGTGCAATCATTGTAGGCCTTCCTCTGACTGCATGCACCACCTATACAATTCAAATGATTATACAACTTATAGTACATTTTCCTTGAACTCCAATCTCAATCAGGTAACTCTTAGTTCTGACATGCATGAGTTATTTATGAGTGAATCATTAGTTAATTGGTTGAACACATGAAGCAACACCCCACTTTTTGACCTCCTACAAGCTCCTCCATCAGTTGGAACTAGTTTAATTGACTTTAACTCAGTTAAACTGAATTAATTAATTATAACTCAAAATAAACTCATCAGGGCTCCTATAATGTAGTAGAAACACTACATGACTCTAGTTAGACCCTCAACTCGAATTAACTAAGCCAAATTATCTAACTCGTACAAGTTGTCTTCTCATGTGGAATTACAATTTTATTCCTAATTTAATTCAAGGACAAAATTAAATTAGGATTTTCTTATTTCATTTCCAACAAGAGAAACACTTAACATATTTTAATAAAAGGAGCAAAGGATCTCCTTGATGAAAGTACTTTTCCTCACTCATTAATTGGTTGTTCGTTCTACTGCTTGCCTTTATTTCTGATCTTGCTACTGCTAAATTCTCCTACAATCCTTTTGGGTGCTACTTGATTTTCTCCTATGGCTTCTTTTGAGCTAGATCTGTTATTTTCTAACTCATTTCTCATGGAGACAACCTCTTCCTCCAACTTTTCACATCTCTGCCCTTTTCTTCTAGCTCATTGCTCATCACATCTTCAACTCTCATTTCCTCTTCTGCTATGTTCTTAAGATAATGATTCCTTATTTGAACTCGTGCTCTTTCTCATCACATATATAGGCAATTTCTTTTGATCTTTGTTTTCACTTGTAAGTCATTCTATTTCAACCAAGGTTGAGTAAAGCTTGGGTTGGTGTTAAACTAACTTCTCCTTGTGATAATCAAGTACTTTCAAATTATAAGAATGGGTCTCATTCGAACAATTTCTTTCCGAGAAGCCTTTTTCTTCTTCTTCTTTTTATTTTATTTTTCTCCATTGTTGCTACTAGTATCTCCTTCATGCGTGCATGACTTGAAACTTGTCCCCTATTTCTTTTGCAGATTTGAGATCTATTTTCATCTCTAGGTCTAGATTGTGAAGTTTGTTGTAAATCATACATTTAGCATGGGCATTCCATTGTTACTCTTTCCAATTGGAGGGGGAATATTTACTATATCCATCACATACTAGCTTCTAGACATCAAATCCATAAGCAATTATTCAGATTTTACCTTCTCTCTCCCTTCCTAAAATTTTGCAGCACTGAGCACCAACACTCTTTGATGATCCATTATTCAACTAGGTATATCTTCCAGTTGTTAAGTTGGTACAAAAGGAACCCACTCTAATACCAATTGTTGGAAACTTGACTATACTGAGAGGGGTGTTTGACAGAAAATTCTCTTATGCAAACAAAAGTGAATCCCTAGATCTAGTGGTATGATCTAGAAACAACAAAAACAAAAAGGCTAAATGTTTTGCTTAGTGAAGTTAGAAAATGGAGGAAAGGCCTACCTGGAATCCAATGCAATTCCTCCTCTTCTTTTGGTTTGCAAACTTTAGCTCAAACCCCAATTGCTATAAATGGAACCTACAAAACAATTACAACAAGCAAGAGAACTACAAGATATACATAGCATAAACTAATATATCTAATTAATTAGTCAAGAGGGCATTGAAATACATATGCATCAAATAGACACAAGTATAGGAAAACAAAGCTTTTTGTATTAATGAAATGTAGGAGAAGATTACAACCCTTTTACAGATCTTGACTTTGTAGATGTCTCCCACCAAACTTGTCCTTCCTTAGCCACAAACCAAGCCTTCAATCACAACTAAAGGATGGTAATGGATCCTTAGGTAAAAAGTAGCAGCATTAGGGCATAACTAAGACTCTCCAAAATCCAACCCAAACTCTATGGGAGGCAGTGAGGGAAAATAGGGTAGTTTAGGTTTTACCAATCTCGGACTTAGATCCACATATGAGGGAGGATAAGCTCTAGAGATAAGAGATAAGACCTTTAGGATACGAGTTCAAGATCTCAATCAATAGTAAATGGTTAAAACCACCTTAGAAGCTTTTGGAAAGAGAAGTTTCATAATTATTTTTTATTTTTCCCAATATTCTAGAACCATCGCACTTGCAGCAAAGGCAACATGCGTTGGGCAAAGTAGTTGCTTAGCAACATGCAACAATGCAGGTGCATAGAAGACATGGTGCAGTTGGTCTAAAAATGAGTTTTTGAGTTGATAAAACCAATATTCTTGGACCTTTTGGAGAGATAATGCTTAAATATTTGCAAAGGGATGATTGCAAAGTGTCAAGGATGTTGATTGATATAGTTTCCATGCCATTTGAGCATATGTAATAAAATGACCTGTAACAAGGGGGATCGAATTAGTATAGTACATGCATGGTCATCAATTCTCAATTTTTACTTTTATTTTGAATAGTTATCTGAACCTTTATATGAGTAGCAGTACATCATTAGAATAGTAGATCTAACATATAAATAACATTAAACCACATCACAACAAATACCACATAAGAACAATACATGAAGGCACTAGATACAAGTGGATACCCATAAAGGGAAAAACCATGACTTTTGTTGTTGTGATGTAAATGCAAGCACCCACTACTTTTTACATTAGCTTTTGTAGGCACCAACCTATAGGAGGGTTTTATCTCTCTTCTATTTTACAAGTTACAACTTGTTCGAAGCACCCACTCCCACTTACAACAATTTTTGTAGGCTCCTACCTACACGAGGCTTCAACCTCACTTTTATTCTGCAAGATACAACTTGTTGGAAGCACCCACTTCCACCTACTAGTTCTAACTTGTTCTTTTTCATGCTACTACATGAAAGGAGACACCAATCCCTTCTTGCATTAAATATTTAATATGTTGGCTTACCTAGTCTTTAATTATGAATATCTCCATCTCTTTGTCTTTGTTTTGTACTTTGTTTATGCTCATTTACAATTGCTTATCTCCTGCTCTTCCTCTTCAATTCTACTTCACATCTACTCCTCTTCCTCCTTTTGTCCTTCCCAGCCAATTCATAAAGTAGTCCTCATAAAAAATCAAATATGTTGACTATTTGTATTGCAATGTAGGAATCTAAAAATAAGGGTTGCCTCTTTGTATTCCACGGCTCGTTGTACTCTCGCTCTTCATTTCCAAATTTGAAGATCAAGTCAAGACAAATTGACCTTATAATATTTGAAAAACTAAATAATAGAAGCCAATAATAATGATTGCACAAATCAACTTCAACGTAAATTTCTTTTTGCACATTATAGGATTCAGCATACATGTTTTTCTTAAAGACAATCCATGTATATACGTGGTATGCTCATTTAAAAGATGTGTATATTTTGTTTCATTCTGATTTTTGCTTGAAATTCCACCCAAGCACACCATCAACAATGTTTTGGCTCATCAAACATCTTCAAGCTTTTACATCACAACATCTCCAAGCATTTACATCACAACATACCTTTGATAAGCATCATACTCACAACTTTACATGATCAAAAATAAGTAAATAGGAGAATCAATACATACTCAACAACATTAATGAAAAATACCTCTAATATTGAATACATACTCAACAACATCAATGTTGAATTACGTTGGCATCTCTGAAGCTTATCTTTGTGGTTGCTCAAACTTTCAACACCTTTGCCATTAATGAAATTTTTGCCAATAGGTTCTAAGGCTAGAACCTCCATTGATCGTCCATCTCCTGCTATCACAACATTTTGTAGCATACCAAGTCCCTGATTTGGCATCTGCTGGAACCACTGCCAAGTTAGGATGTCTTTGCAACCAAAGGGGAGCAATCACTCTCATCTAACTTCCTGGTGATGAGGTCCAAGGCATCCAGTTCATAGACTTCGATTCTCGATGGGTGAAAATCACAAAAGCTCATCTCTAAATGACTGTCTCCTGCGAGCTAAGGCTTAAGAGTCTAAATCATGTACTTATAAATGTTGCGCCCTAATCAATTAAAAACATGGGTCTCAAAGTGCACATAAGACTACATGACTGCACAAGGACAATTATAATCTATCCTTAAACATCGTGGATCCATTGAACATGTTGAGTTATTTAAATCATATCTATTACAGATAGTTCTAGATCATATTCATAAAAGGGGATTTCACAATGCAATCATTCATTAAACCACAAACATATAAGATAATATATAAATCTTGAGCATAACAATGATACCCAGGTAGTCATTTATAAACATACACAACCTTGCATTAATCTTAAGCATAACAGGGAATATCACAGTCTATAGTCCAATTTGCATGAACATTTATACTTATTTGTCTATGTTTAAAGGGTTAACAACTAAAAGCGGGACTTCCACTCTCCACCCAACCGTAGGTCAACTACACTACAATCTTTCTTATAGTTGACAACCCCCAAGCTGGATCCATAGATTGAGGGGTTCCTTGCTCAGGGATTTCACATTGAAGTTTTGGTTGGACATTCAAGTGGTGGAGTCAACTATTTTGGTGGTTTATCCTATTGTAGCTACATTTGCACCAAATCCCTTTTATATATCGAAGTCTATTAATAGCTCTTTCATAGATATATTCTTCGTTACAAAATTAACAAATTGAATGCTTTCTTTCCATTAGTGTTTGAACTATGAGGATGTTTACCAGCTAACGACTCTGGTCTCGCATCCTAAATTCAAAATAAATCATCGATATAACTTTTAATGCAAAAATTATAATTTTCAAATTGTAAATATATTAATAATTTACATAAACCAATTGAATGAGTTAGAATCAATGTGTGCAAATCCTATTGTTTTCCCTTTTATCTCAGATCATCTTATAGTTTCACGAATTATGTCCAATGGCCTCTATGCATTGTTGGATGCTAACCAAAGACTTCATTAGCACCTCCTCCTCCACCTAAAGCCATCCAATGCCAGAGTTCTTTGCAATCCAATGGTTGGAAATATCTCGGGTCACAAATATTGCATGATTGAACATGATGCCTTCTATCCGAAATGATCGAATGGTGGCAGGTGTTTCGATCTAACAGCTCACAACGCAGTTCGGTGGCAAAGTGGGGCCTTGTTGACATCCTTCTTGCCACCTGAAAGGGTCCGACGACAAAAAACAAAACCAATTAATGGCTATACCTTCCCTCGGGTTGTAACTAACGTGTGTATTAAGAGTCATCATCACACTCGATATGCAGTACGATTGACATCATGTTGGTCACATGGACACATTTAACTCATAGTATCACCCCATTAAAGCCTAATTAATGATAAAAGGTGGCGTATTATGCGATAATGCACAACACACGAGAGTTTAATTTTATTTTGAGCATAAGAAAGCCACATTTATTCATTTTCACAACTGTTGAGCTCTGTTTTTTGGTCATTCCCTGAACATTCTAGACTTTCATCACAAAGCAAAGTAAAAGCACCCAAAATACTAGTAAGTACATGTAATCCAACCTTTAAGCGCAAGCATTGTTGCTAGCTTATTTTTCTTCAGGTTGTAGGCAGAAAATGGCTTTAAATTCGGCAGAGGAGGTTTTAATCGACCCTCTAACTCATATAAGAGATACATAGGTAGTGAATACTGGCATTTATATTTTAAGAAAATATTTAGAAACAGGTATTAGTTATAGTACAAGTGAATGTTTGATAGAGACTAAATCCTTTGGGAAACCTAGTCGTCTATGCTACTTGATAACAATTTGCACCACGAGTTAAGAAACATTATGTGTCTCGTGAATGGTTAAGTACTCCTTGAAATTTCTCAATGATCTCTAGCTAAGATGTTAAATTTACTTGTGTTAGGGTCCAACCCTAACCCCCTTATTTATGTAATAGGGTCGAGTCATAGTTATAGTTAGTTAAAGAGTCAATAAAGCCCATATTAATAATTATAAGTGGTTGACCCGCATATAAAGAAAGGGACCACAGTTAGTTGCAAACGAGCCATGGTATTAGATAGATGGTATTAAGAGAACCATGGTACTGACCCATGGTATTGCATGTATGAATCCTATATAAAGGATAGAGACTCCCCATTAAGGGGCGTTGTGTCTTATTTTGTAATCGAGCCCTGCTCTATTGGAGGTTGCCCCCTCGAAGAGGCAAGTGAACATTGTTTTCATCTATGAATAATAAAATACATGTTGTTCTTTCTCATTTTGTTATGTGTTCTAGGTTGTGTTTCTTCATATATTTGGTATCCTAGCATCTTCTCACAGGTCAAGAGCATAACAAGTGGTATCAGAGCGCTTTCGAGGGCCAGTGGTATCTCCATTTTTTAGCAGAATTGTTTTTGGCTAGAGACGTGTTCCGGCATCTTTAAACCACAGGATATGTTGTTGAGCACATAAACCTACGGATTTGGGGAGGCATGCACGCAGGAAATACAAGAGGTGGTCACACTTGTTGGACTCCCTTGTAACCCCTGTGGGTACCCCTTCGAGTAGTAGCGCATTAGGCAGAACTGTGCACAAACTGTCTTCCACGTACCCTCTGGGTATATCAGAAGCCCCGTAGGCTCACCTGAAACCTCGCCATATATAAATTGTCGGTTGTCTTGCTACTACAGTACATCGAGAACATCACTCGAGGAGATTACTCACGTGTACGATAGGGTAGTCGGGTAGTATGGTTGATCCTCCTTAGTTAGTAAGCTGAAAGATTGGGCCGAGTACTACTGTTGGATCCTTACGTATATTGCAATCTATAGCAGCTGACACTCCTTGAGACCATAGTTCCCTCGTCTCTCTGAAGATCACCCATTATCTTCTTTGTCAGATCAGATCTAGCAGTTGGGGTTCTGTCGCCGCCGCAACAATCAGATCAGCCAGTTCAGGGTCTACTGCCACAATACCATTCAAATATAGCAGTTGGGGTTCTGTCGCCACCGCAATCCAACTCACATTCAGCAGTTGAGGGTTTCGCAGAAAGATTTGACCATTTGTGCAGGGAGGCTTGTGGCTCCTATACCCTTGGGAGATTCTCGCAAGACATTGGGCCTCCTGGGACACTTATAAGAGACTTAGACCATAAGAATCAGGACAACGAGCTAAGCGAGGTGGTACCATTCACTTGTCAGCTTCAATTTTCGAGTGGTCTCAAATTTTTTCAAAGTGATGACAAGTGAACTGGATCTGTGTATGGTAGAAATAGAGCTCAAGCCATGGCCAATGAGAAGATCAAGAACATTGAAAAAAATTTGGCTTCTTTGATGGACCAGATAAAGACATTAACAGACATAGTCACAAAGGGAAATTCAATGTTACAATCTGAGGCATATGGTTTTAATGAAGACCTTTAAGGAGAATTTAGCTATCATTCTTCACTTCCATGGAAATCACCAACATCCCCACCCTCGACCACCCAAGTTGGACATGTACAAATTTGATGGCTCTAATATGGCATATGGGTAGCACAAATGGACCAATATTTCACTTTGAATAACATCATAGATGATGACACTAAACTACGTGTGGGAGGCCTTTACTTGGACCAAGAAAAATGGTAATGGTGGCAATGGCATCAAAAATGTTATCCAAGGAAAATTACTTGGCAGGTGTTCCCAAAATCCATTTGTGACCGCTTTGACTGTGAATCTAATTTTTTGGGTCGTCTTACTAAGCTCAAACAGACAGGCACACTAAATGACTATATTACAGCCTTTGAGACATTGGCCTTCTACATAGTAGGTCTAGGAGATGAATTCTACTTGGAATGTTTTATAAGTGGTCTCAAAGAAGCCATCCAAGCCCACGTCCGAATGCACCACCCATCCACATGGATGGAAGCTTGCACAAAGGCTATCAAAGTGGAACATGCTTTAGTGGCCCAGCCACCTCATCCACATTTCATAGCCAAGGAACGCCCCACCCAGTTTCATGGCACTACCCAAACACTTAAGGTTCAAAAGGTGTCCCCCGCAGAAATGGTTGAAAGAAGGAATCAAGGATTGTGTTACTACTGTGATGACAAATACTCCCCGGGGCATAAATGCAAGGAACCCAAATTCTTTCAAATTAATGCTACTGATAACAGTTCATCTGAGGAATCCCCACCCTTAGAGGGATCAGAGGAGGAAGATGAGGACAACCAGCAGGACAATGAGCTCCCAGCTACGCCAGAAGAACCAATTATCTCACTCCATGCTTTGGTAGGCATTTATTCTCCCAAAACTCTCAAAATCAAAGGCTTTATTAAACATCACACTGTAGTAGTATTGACTGATAATGACAGCACACATAACTTTATCCATGAGCAAGTCGCCGAAGCTGTTCATTGTTTTGTCAGAGTAGTCTCTAATTTCCCGGTCCAGATTACTGATGGGGGGACAATGAAATGTGAAGGCCACTGTGAAAACATCAAACTTCAGATGGGAGATTACCACCTAAAGACCCACATGATTGCCATTAACATGGGTGGTTGTGACATTGTCTTGGGTGCTGAACGGCTCTGCACACTAGGTCCAATCACAATGGATTTCTAGGAGTTATATATGAGCTTTAAGTAGAATGAACACATGCATACCTTCCGCGGACTCCAAGCAGGTACTCTTTCTATCATCAGCTCACATCGAATGGAAAAGTTGTTAAAAAAGGGCCATCATGGAGTTATCGCCCAATTTAATGCCATCCAAGCCATCGAGCCCACTACTCTCCATATTCATCCTGAGATGCAACAAGTCTTAAACAGCCACCCACGGGTCTTTGACAAACCTAATGAGCTTCCACCCTCTAGAGGGGAACATGATCATAGCATCACTTTGGTCCCAGGGGCACAACCACCGAATGTGCGCCCATATAGATACCCTTTCGCCCAAAAGAATGAAATTGAAAAAATCATCAAGGAACTCCTGGAAGCCGGTGTCATTCATCCTAGCATCAGTCCTTATTCACCACATGTTGTCATGGTACTCAAGAAAGATGGGGAATGGCGCATGTCTCCAGACTTCAGGGCCCTCAACAAGCTCACGTTCAAAGATAAATTTCCTATCATGGTTGTTGATGATTTATTGGATGAACTAAATGGTGCTCAATTCTTTACCAAGCTATATCTTCGCTCGGGCTATCACCAAATACGCATGAAAGAAGTAGACATTCCCAAGACTGCTTCCTGAATTCATGAAGGCCATTATGAATTCATGGTCATGCCATTTGGTCTCTGTAATGCCCCATCCACTTTCCAAAATCTCATGAATCACCTACTCAAACCATATCTCATAAAATTTGTCCTCGTTTTCTTTGATGACATTCTCATCTACGACCTCACCTTGGAACAACATCTTCATCATGTAGACCTGCTCTTGCAACTACTCCAGAAGCATAAATTATTTGTTAAATTGTCCAAGTTCTCTTTTGGTATGGAATAAGTCGAGTATTTGGGCCACATTGTGGGGTGTGAAGGTGTTAGGGAGGATCCCAAAAAGATTCAAGCAATGCAAGATTAGCCCCAACCAAAGACCTTGAAGAGTTTGAGAGGATTCTTGGGTCTTACTACCTACTATCACAAATTTGTCCATAATTATGGTCGCATTTCTAGACCCCTCACTCACCTTCTCAAGAAAAATTCATTCCTCTGGACTGATGAAGCACAACAGGCATTTATGGCTCTCAAATAGGCCATGTGTTCCACTCTCATATTGGCACTACCCAACTTCACCAAATTTTTTGTGATTGAATGTGATGCTTCAGGGACGGGTATTGGGGCTATCTTAATGCAGGAAGGTCGATCCTTAGATTTCACCAGCCAACAACTAAGTGGGAGACCTCTGGGATAATCTAACTATGAGAAGGAGATGATGGCCATATTACATGCAGTGGATACTTGATGATCATACTTATTGGGGCAACGTTTCCAAATCCGCACAGACCATCAAAGCCTCAAATATTTTTTGGAGCAATGGCTATCCTCGCCACAACAAAATAAATGGCTAGCCAAAATGTTGGGATATGATTATGAGATAATTTACAAGAAAGGGCGCGAAAATGTCGTAGCGGATGCTTTATCACGCTAATTTGAGGAGGACAACACTCTGCTAGCAATCTGTCTTCCCATTCTAGATTGGATTGAAGAAGCTCGTAAGGAATGGTTTTCACATCCTTCGCTCTCCTAACTCATTAATAACTTGCGATCAGATCATAATTCCATAGTGGGCTACTCTTAGAAGGATGAGATTCTTCGCTAAAACGATAGAGTAGTGATATCACTGACATCCACCTTCAAAATGCGCATTTTAGCAGAGTTGCACTCATCTCCCACTACAGACCATGCAGGCTTTCAGAAGACTTATTCTCGCACTCGTCGTTCCTTCTTTTGGACAGGCATGAAAACTGACATTCTTACTTTTGTAGTTGAATGTGATGTGTGTCAATGCCATGAAGGAGAAACAGTTAAGTGCCCAGGCACTCTACAACCATTGCCCATCCCTACCTCAATCTGGACGGATGTTTCTATGGATTTCATTACTGGTCTTCCAAACTCAGGCAACAAGTCAGTCATCATGGTGGTTGTGGACAGACTTTCTAAGTATGCTCATTTTTGCGCCCTACCCCACCCATTTACCTCCACTTTGGTGGTTCAATCTTTCATGGACTAGATCTTCAAACTGTATGGCATGTCCACTTCCATTGTGTCTGATCATGACCCGATCTTCACCAGTAACTTTTGGCAGGAACTTTTCAAGCTACAAGGCACCCAACTCCAACTAAGTACTTCCTATCATCCCCAAACTAATGGTCAAACTGAAGCAATTAACAAATTTCTAGAGACCTACCTTAGGTCTTCACTTCAGAAAAGCAACATCAATGGGTACAGTGGTTACCTCTAGCTAAATGGTGGTATAATACTAACTATCATGCCACCACTAAGATGACTCCATATCAAGCAGTTTATGGTCAAATCCCCCTCAACCTACTTCTTATATCCCTAGATGCTCTAAGGTGCTGTTGAAAATAGCAACAAGAAATGATAAAAATAGAATCCAGAATATTCCAATTTTAATTTGTCCTTGAATTAAAATTGTGAATTAAATTTGAATTTAGTCTCACCAGCTGCTTGAAAAATAGTTAATTAATTCATCTTGAGTTAATTAGTTGGAGAATCTCAAGCTAGAAGTCTTTCCAAAGTCATGCAACAGTTATCCCTTAAATTAAGGAGATTATCCCTTAATTAAGGAGATAAGGATGAGTTATATTTGAGTTGTAATTAGTTAGCTCAGTTTACTGAGTTAAGTCCAGTTAAATTAGTTCCAAACTGTTTGAGGAACTAATTGTGAGTTCAATCAATTAATGCATGCATGAATCCAACTAGTGTACTCCAGATAACTGAAGATTCTCTCATCATTGACTCATGCATGTCTATTTTGAGAAAGACCTAGTTGATATTAAAGACAGGGACAATGTACTATCAGTTGCATGTTTTCTCCTATAAAGGAAACTCATGCATGCAGAAGGAATAAGGTTCCTTGAGGATTGCGCAGTTTTACAGGGTGTGGGATTAGTGTGAGTGATCAGTCTTCCACTTGGTAACAAGAGGATCACCCAGGAGAAACTACGCAAGGAAATAGGAGGCTTGGAGGGCAGAGGAGAAGGCTTGTGAGAATCTTTGTTTGCCTATGCGCATCCAGGAGGTTTGTACTGAGAGCTGGCTAGCTATGAGAGCTAAGGCTTTGTGTAATTCTGAGATATTTCTACCTTGTATGATAATACAGATAGTGGGGTTTTCAGCTGAGGCTTTCCCCTGAGTATTATTTTGTGTTTCATGTGTATTGATTCTTCTTATGGTTATATGTGTTCAGCTCTGATTCAACTCGATCTTGAAGCTTCCACAAGTTTGATAGTACAAGTAGTGTCATGCGGAAAGAGTTATTTTTGCTGACAAAACTAACCTCCCTAGGAGTCTAAGACTCTTTAGTGACAAACAAGACAATTAAGAGCAATCCTTCTCTAAACATGCATTATCTTACGAGAAACCAAGTGTTTTTCGATCCTACCTGAAGTCCAACGTTGTTGTAGTAGTCTAGCCTCGTCGATCCAGATGAGTTCCTCCTTCACTTCGAAACCTGCATACACTAACAATCAAACGATTACATAACACCTGAATATTCCATAAAACAAAACATATTCAACATATAGACCAAGGAGTATATGAAACAATTCATTAACAAAAAATCATTGAGAAGAATGGACTTATTTGTATTAATAGGAAACAAAAGAAACCATTACAACCTGAGCCTTGGTGTTGTGCAAGTTCCTCCCAGGGTCCAGCAAGAGTTTTCCTCTACTTTGATAAGCTCACCCACTTCCATATGAAACAAGAAAGGATGGTAATCTCTCCTCACAAGCTTCTACAAGGAAGTCCTAATTCCAGCAGCATCTACCCTTTGGAATGTTCAGCTTTCAACCTCCCCTCCTTTGGCCCAATGCCTGTATTTATAGTGTTCTAGAGGAAGTTATTCAGGTCCAACATCAATGGGATACTCCCTCTTTGGATGGGGTAGCTCCTCTCTTGATGGGATAAGTTCCTCTATCATAGGGATGCATGAACCATCTGGAGGCGCTCAATACACGTCAAACACTCTTCTAGAAAGCTCTAGAAGTGACACAAGTAACTTTTTTAAGATGAAACTTGCGCCTTTTGACCTTTACAGGAGTACGCACCCATCCCTTGACTTATAGAGCGTACAAGTACGCAGGTACAATGAGCTT
>APFE031648491.1:95585-118499 GCA_000404065.3 Pinus taeda
GATGGGATCTCCTGCCCCCTCGTCTTTCTTCTCGTCGTCCGCCATGGGAGGCCGTCGGGATTTGCGAGGCTGGTCTTCAAGGGTTCGACCAGTTCAAGCCCTAACTCCTTATATCCCGACCTCGTTGGGGACATGCAAAGAAAAACAGAGAAAAAGCAGACCGCTCTAATACCACTGATCTGGATTTAAACAGGAATGCAATAAAATACAGAGATAACCATATACATAAAGATGCAGCGGAAATAGTGCTTCATTTCATTAATGGAAAATACCGAAATATGCTTACAACCAAAATTGGAAATAGACCAGCTAGGACTATGGTAGCTTATCTCTGAGAAGAGATGTGCGGCTACATGTCTCTGAACTGTTCCGAACTTGTGTTACAATGAGGCTCGAAGGCCTATTTATTGTTGAGAAACAATGGAAAACCCTTCACATTCCAAAACCTAACCTTAGAAGATGAAACGCCAAATTGTGGGCCCCGTTTTGGGTAAAATGGTACATCAATTTCCCGGGGTCGTAACTTTGGCATACGATCTCCGTTTGACGCGTATGATAGCTCGTTAGAAAGATCTATCCGAGAACTACCACTTTGGGAAAGGCAACATCGGTCCATGGACCCATGTTGCCCCCAGATTTCCCAAAAAACGTCGTTTAGGGTCTCAAAACGGCTCCGGAAGTTCAGGACCCGAAAAACTGCTAAAAATAGTAAACTGTGCTACAATTTAGGAAACTGAAAAAGCTGAAAGAGACAATTGTGGGGGTCCAAATTGTATAGGTGGGTGGCCACCAACATCCACCTGGATCATTTGATCTACATGATGTGTCGAACACACAAAAGATACACATTACATCTTTATATTTAGAACAAAATCAGTTTGTATAATATCAATGCCTTTGTTCACATAAACCGCTTGTCATTTGGTCAATTTTTATGGAGGAAATGATAGCACATTATGAGGATACAAAGAGCAACACCTTCTTTTGCCAATTGATAAATTTCAAACAAAAGGGTTCAATGGCGGAGCACATTAAGGACTTCCAAAAATTGAATATAAGGGTAAATGATATTCTAGAGGAGCATAGGATTGATGTATTCATAGGGATTTTAAAGGATAACATTGAACATGAGGTTCGTATTTGGGAACATGATTCATTGGAGAAGGCATTTAGGGTGGCAAGAAAAGTTGAAAGCAAAATAATGGCAACAAGGATGTCTACCACTCACAACTATAAAGATGTAAGTGTTGCTCCTAGCCTTCCACAACCTACAAGGTTGACACCACAAAAACTGGATGAAAAAGGAGCAAAACGACTTTGTTACAATTGTGATAGCAAATACACTAAAGGTTGTAAGTGTGTTGAGAATAAATTATTTTACATAGATTGTGAAGAGGAGGAAGAAAATGAACAAGAAACGTCAAAAGAAGATGACATACACCAGGAACCAACCCCAGAGAAAAAATAAATGAATCCAACCATATCTTGAAATGCATTGGCGGGAATTACCACTCCTCAAACTCTCAAGATAGAAGGACAAATCAAGAAGAAAAAGGTAATAGTGTTGATTGATCCTGGTAGTACCCATAATTTTATTCATTGCAAGATAATTAAGGAATTGAATTGCTTCCTATATCCAACACTAGAGTGTTAAGTGATGGTTGCAAATGGAGGAACTATAAATTATTCTGGAAAGTGCCATAATATCAAGCTAACCATGGGGGAATATGTATTAAATAGTCCAATGTTTTCCATTCCAATGGATGGTGTTGATGTTGTACTAAGAGTCCAATGGTTACAATCTTTGGGTACAATAGCTTTTAATTTTCAAGAAATTTTCTTGATTTTTTTTGGGAAGGAAAGGAAGTTGAATTAAGGGGTATCGCAGGGAAACCAGGAAAGATACTCAGATCTAATGGAATGACAAAGCTTCTAAATAAAGAACAACAACGCGTAATTGCACAATTATGCTCACTAGAGGTTCAAACATTGATATCATCTATTTCTCCATATCTCCAAAAAGTCTTGGAAAATCATTCAAAGGTATTTGAGACTCCCAAAGGCCTTCCACCTATTCGTGATCATGATCATGATATTCATTTGATTCTAGGAAGTGTTCCTCCAAACATCAAGCCTTACATATATCCCTATGCCCAAAATAGTGAAATTGAACGTATGGTTACAGAAATGTTAGAGGTCGGTATAATTCAACCTAGTCAAAGTTCTTTCTCTGCTCCAATAGTATTGGTACACAAGAAGGTTGGATCATGGTGCATGTGTCCAGATTATAGGGAGATCAACAAGCTCACTATTAAAGATAAATTTCCCATCCCTGTCATTTATGAATTGTTGGATGAATTACATGGAGCAATTTACTTCACCAAGTTGGATCTTTGTTCGAAATATCATCAAATTAGAAAGAACACTAAAGACATTATGAAAACAACATTTATAACACATGAGGGTCATTATGAATTTTTGGTCTTGCCTCTTGGCCTTACCAATGCACCTTCAACATTTCAAGGTTTGATGAATTCCATTTTCAAAACCTTCCTTGGAAAATTTGTCTTAGTATTTTTTGATGATATATTAATCTACAGTAAGTCTTGGAAGGATCATATTCAACATGTTGACAGGTTGCTCAAACTATTGAAGGAGAAACAATTATATGCAAAAACCTCCAAATGTTTCTTTGGAGTATAGGAGGTGGAATATCTAGATCAGATTGTATCGCATGAGGGTGTTAAGGTAGACCTTAACAAAATTAAAGCCATTAAAGAATGGAAAATCCCCACAACCATAAAGAATCTTCGAGGATTCTAGGGTTGACAGGGTATTATCGCAAGTTTCTTAAGAATTATGGGAGAATAACATCATCTCTAACAACGTTACTAAAGCAAGATGCATTTTCTTAGACTCCAGAAGAAAGTAAGGCCTTTGAACATCTTAAAGAGGCAATGTGACAAGCACTAGTCTTAGCTACACCATACTTCACAAAAACCTTTATTGTGCAATGTGATGCCTTAGGAAATGGATTTGGTGTTGTTTGAATGCAAGAAGGAAGACCCATTGCTTTTGAAAGTCGTCCAATCAAAGGAAAGTATTTATACAAACCTATTTATGAGAAGGAAATGTTGGAAATACTACATTCACTAAAGCAATGGAGATATTGCCTAATGGGAAGACACTTCAAGTAAAAATGGATCATGATAGCCTTAAATACTTTTTGGAACAAAGATTATCTTCAGAAGAGCAACAAAAATGGGTTACAAAGATATTGGATTATGACTTTGAAATCATCTACAAAAAAGGGAAGCAAAATGTTGTTGCAGATGCACTCTCAAGAAAGGATGAGGATGTGGAAGCATTGCTTTGTGTCATTTCTATTATGCAAGCATATTGGATAACTAAAGCAAGGGATGAATAGAAGAATAATGAATAAGTGTGGACATTCATTCAAAAGTTGCAGTAAGATCTCAGTACATCTAATACATTTAGTTGGAAAAATGATTCATTATGGTACAAAGATCGCTCATATCTTTATAATAATTCCTATCTCAAACAAAAGATTCTTTTGGAATTGCACACCTCTCCCTTAGGAGGGCACTCGAGATTTTAAAAAACTTACCATAGGGTTAAGAAGGAATTTTTTTGGAATTGCCTTAAATCTGATATTCAAAAGTTTGTGGAAGAATGTTTAGTTTTCCAATAAAATAAAGTTGAGACAATTAAGACTCCAGGTCTGTTACAACCTTTAGCCATTCCAAGTCAACGTTGGGAGGAGGTCTCAATCGATTTGATCACAAGTTTACCCAAGTCCGAAGGAAAGAGTGTCATCATGGTAGTAGTTGAGAGATTTACCAACTATGCACGCTTTTGTGCATTATCTCATCCATTTAAAGCCAATACAATTGTTATTTCATTTATGGAAACAATTAAATAGGTACATGGAAGCCTAAAGATTATTGTAAGCGACAAGATCCCATTTTCACTGGAATTTTTTGGACATAATTATTTTATTGTCTGGGTACTCAATTAGCTCATAGCTCATCTTATCATCCTCAATATCATGGGCAAACTGAGATAGTGAAAAAATGTTTTGAAGGATATCTTCGTTGCTTTGTATCTGATAAACAAACACAATGGGTCAAGTGGTTACCTCTAGCTGAATGGTGGTATAACACTTCCTTCCATACTGCAACAAAAATGACCCCATTTATGGAACTTTATGGATATTATCCATCATCCATCACATCGTCTTTAAAAAAAAATTCTAAGGTTCAAGCAGTGGAAGATCACATCGAGCATCAACAACAAGTTCTCCAACTCTTAAAGGATAATCTCATTTTGGCGAAAAATCGAATGAAACAATAGGTTGATTAGCATCGCAACGAAAGAAGTTTTGATGTAGGCGATTGGTTGTTTTTACGGCTGTATCCATACAAACAAATTTCCCTCAAGAAAGCTAATAAGGATAATAAATTATCACCAAAGTACTATGGTCCTTACAAGGTGTTGCTAAAGATTGGTACTATGGCATACAAATTGGAGCTTCCTGCATCTTCTCAAGTGCACCAAGTTTTCCATGTTTCATGCTTAAAGAAGGTTATAGGTGACAAGCTCCCAGTTCAAACAATATTACCAGAAGTTGAAGAGGAAGGAAAAATCATATTGGAACCTAAAGCAGTGACGGAAACAAGAACTCGACAGCTACAAAATCTGTCAATTTCAGAGTATCTCATAAAGTGGAAGAAATTACTCGTTGAATATTCCACATGGGAGGATGATAATTTTATACAAAAGCATCCAAAACAAGTGCTGAGGACAACACTTTTTTGAAGGAGAGGAGCATGTTAGGTCCCTGTAATACTAGTATAGCCCCTTATTGTTATTGTTGTGCCCATGTAGTCGCCATCTTATTATTATTGTGCCCCATTGAAGCCCACTATTTTTATTATTGTGCCCTTACATTATTATTGTTATGTAGGCTCTGATTATATTGTGACCCCGTAGACTTCTATATATAGAATGGAGATATTTTCATTTGTATCATCCAAGAATTGTTCATTCATGTAATATAAAGGAGGTTTCCCCCTCGAAGAGGATAATTTTTAAGTAGTTGATCTACCTATTTTTGAGTTGGTTGCATAACACCTCTGCTTTGTAGACTATCACACCAATTCCACCTTTATAGTCTACTATTGAATAGATTGAGGATTCATATACATAAGCTCCAAGCATCTCGTTGAAAAATGTAACAAGAAATTCTCAATTTGATTTTGCCTTGATTAAATTGAGAAAATTCGAAATTCCACATCAACAAACAACTTGGATGATGTTAACTTGTGTGACATGGCTTGTGTCACCTAGTTTACTTAGTAAATTCGAGTTGGAGGAGTTAGAGTTCAGTTCAGCATGTGTGATTGCTGATTTGTAGCCATCAAGGTTAGTTATATGAAGTTGTTTTCAGTTAAATTAGTTCCAACTTTTGGAGGAAGTAGTGGAAGGTCAACTAAGTAGTGGAACTTCAATCAAACTCAATGTTCATCCAGTAAACTGATCAATAAACCCAAAACAACTAGTGCATGGAGAGAATTCGAGCTACCCAGTTGAGGTGGAGATTCCAAGGAAATGTAACATCTATTTTAGACTAGTCTTGAGTGTACATGTGTTGTATGCAGTTAGAGGATCAACAAAAAGGAATTGTGCAATAATTTTGAGGAATTTCCTAAATAATAGGGGCCTAATATCTCAAGGAACAACGCAAGGAAATATGAGCTCAAGCAAAGGCAAAATTTGACTAATTCTGGGTTAGATCCTTTCAGTGAGAAGAGAGATATGTTATGCACTTGCAAGGTGTGCTCAATTGAGCAAAGCAATTATAATACATCTCTATTCTTCTGATTTAATGCAAGTAGGCATTGGGGTTTTTAGTAGTTTGCTTTCCCTGGGAAAAATACTTGTTGCATGTCTAAATTTTTTGTTCTAGATTGTGAATTAATGTCTGCAAAGCAGTAGAGTAGGTTTATGTCTTGTGATTTTGATTAAAACTTCATGAGCAGTTGCAATCTACATCGTATTTTCTACATGGTATCAGAGCTAGATTCACATTAGAGCAAGAATTCAAAATTGTTCTCAGTAGGTTTAATTTTGGAGCTTAGTGTAGCAGGATTTCTTCAAATGTGAGAAGATGGCCTTCGATGGTCTAAGGCTAGAGTATGCCTTGGAAGGCACCTCTAATTTTGTTCCATGGAAGGATCACATGGAGGCAGTATTGGATGACAATGGATTGCTAGAATACATCAAGTCAGATGTTGCAAAACCACAAGCATCTGATGCCCAAAACCTTGCTTAATGGAAGAAAGATGTAGCTAAGGTGAGGAGAATAATCTTGGAGTGATTATGAGATCAAATTGCCTCAAAAATCCATGGAAAATAAAATCCATTCACAATGTGGAAAGCACTGACATAATTGTTCGAGAATAATAGTGACCACAGGAAGCTGGCACTCAAGGATAAACTTCGAAGTATCATGATGCAGAAGAATGACACAATTTCACAGTATTTGAGCAAGTTTACATGGTGTCATGATGAACTTTGTGGGGTCAGTGTTACTATCCCTAAGAAGACTTGGTAAGCCTATCCCTTCTAGGCCTTCCCAAGAGTTGGCATAGCTATCAAGATTCGGTGAATGGGAGGGAGAAATTGTCGAATTGGGAATGCTTATGGTCTGATTTGGTAGAGGAAGAAATAAGGCAAAATACCAGAGATGGGACTTCATTCAAGGGCGAGGATGAAGAAAAAATTGCTTTGGATAGAAAGGCAAAGAAGGGAAAAGGGAATAAATCTCAATCCAAACTAGAATCTATTAAAGGGGGCAAGAAGAAAGATTTGTCCAAAATTAAATGCTTCCATTGTCATGAATTCTGACACTATGCTATGAAGTGTCCACACAAAAAGGAAAGCAAGAAGACCTCAGGAGGAGTAGCATGTGAATCCTTGGCTTCACAGTTTGAGCTTGAATTTACCCTTATCACATTCTTGGCCAACATAGTGATGGGGAGCGTGTCATACTTGGACTCAGGTGCATTGTTCCACATGACAAGGCATATATATTTTTTAAGTGACCTAAAAGAAAAATATTTGCAGATGCAAATCGAGATGGGGGATGACAGAAGGTATAGCACGACTGGGATTGGTACAATCACCTTTTAGAGGGAGTCAGGTTGCCCCCTTAGGCTCAAGGATGTCATGTTCGTTCCGGGCCTAAAGAAAAATCTTATCTTTGTTGCAGTTTCGGAAGGCTGTGGTTATGATGTCATCTTAAACAAAGGAAAATAATTCTTGAGAAACATATCCACGGGACATGTGAAGCGGATTGAGGTTCGTGTGAAGAACCTATATAAGCTAGATGTGGAAGATTGTGCTGCATTAAGCACAAAGGTGGAGAAGGTGCAAAGCCACGATGTTGGTGAACTTTGGCACAAAAAGACTTAGCCATTTGCATCATGGCACCCCTAAGATCATGCAACAGATAACAATAGGCCTTCCCAAAGGAGTAGTTGAGCATTAGGATGTATGCAAAGGATGTACTTTGGGGAAGTACATAAAATCCACATTCCATAATCGGGACACAAAGTGCATGCAGTCCTTGAAAGGATCCACTCTGATGTTTGTGGACCTTTCTTGACAACCTCCACTGCCAGGCCCAAATATTTTGTCATTTTTATTGATGACTTCTCACGTAAGTGCTGGATCTTCTTCACGTGGAAGAAAGATGAGACATTCTCCAAGTTCGTAGAATATAAGGCATTGGTTGAGAATGAAATCGATAAGAAGGTGAAGGCTCTCATGTGAAATAATGGAGGTGAGTATGTGTCAAATGAATTTAAAAATTTATGTGCAAAAGAAGGCATTCGACGAGATTTGATAGCACCATATAACCCACAGCAAAATGGGATGGCTAAGAACCATAACATTGTTGGAGTAGCGAGGGCGATGTTGCATGACCAAGGCATACCTTTGCATTTGTGGGCTGAGGCATGCAACACAACAGTCTATTTCCAGAACCAATTTCCTCATCAGATTCTCGGCATGATTACACTGGAGGATGATTTCTCAGGGAGGAATTTAGATGTGTCGCACTTCAGTATTTTTGGAGCCTCTGTTTACCGCCATGTCTCCAAAGAATAAAGGAAGAATCTAGAGCTAACAACAGAATTGGGGGTATTTGTGGGTTACAAAAAAAATGCCCACAACTACAATGTGTACTTTCCATCCCTTAAAATGACAGTTGTGCGAAGGGATGTAAAATTTGACGAGGAGAAATCCATGTGGTGCTCTCTTGAGAGGGAGCTTCAGATCCCTCCAGAAGAGGACCTTTTAGCTCCAAAGGAGGAACCTCAAGAAGTTGTGGAGCAGCCACAAATTGAGGATCAGAGAGTGGAGACAACCACCCAAGCATAACCATCCGGAGAAGGAAGAAAAAAGACCAGGGAGGTTGAGAGACTTGTGCAGGATGTGAGAGAGAATGTGGGTGCTCCTTCAAATCAGTGCAGGTAGAGAAGGTCACCATATCGGTACACTAGCTACATGGCTCTAATGACTGGTCTTATAGAGACTGGGCCATCCTCTTTCAAGGAAGCAGTAGAGAAACCTATATGGGTTGATGCAATGCTGGAGGAATACAAATAGATTGTAAATAACAATGTTTGGGAAGTAGTCCCAAGACCAACAAATAAATTAGTTGTGGGTTCAAGATGGTTCTTCAAGGTGAAGCATGCAGTAGATGAAAGCATAGAGAAGTAAAAGGCCATATTTGTGGCCAAGGGGTGCTCTCAATTTAAAGGGATTGACTATGAGGAGACCTTTGCTCCTGTAGCAAGGTACTCATCCATTAGATCAATTCTTGCTCTGGTTGCACAGATGGGGTGGAAGATCCACCAGATGGATGTAAAATCAACATTCCTCAATGGAGTTATTGAGGAGGAGGTGTACATCAAGCAACCGAAAGGCTTTGAAAGTTTTGATCGAGAGTCTCATGTGTGCAGACTCAAGAGAACATTATACAGTCTCAAGCAAGAACCCCATGCTTGGTACACCATGATCGATAACTATCTCACTGGCTTGGGCTTCACCAAAAGTGAAGTGGATACAAACCTTTGTCATATTTTGGTAGAAGGTAAATTGTTGATTATTGTCTTATATGTTGGTGACTTGATTTTAATTGGTGATGAGAAACTGATCAGATCTTACAAGGAGGACCTTGCAAGGGAGGTTGAAATGAAGGACATGGATCTCATGCACTACTTCCTCGGCTTGGAAGTATGGCAAGGTGATGGGGAATTGTTTGTCTCTCAAGGAAAGTATGCAAATGAGATACGATATAGGTTCCACATGGAGAGTTTCAAACCCATGGAGATACCTCTAGCTACCAACTGGAGGAAGGAGGATGCCACTTCAGGTGAAGAAGTGGATGCTACGATTTATCGACAACTAGTGGGTTCACTGATGTACCTTGTGAACACACGACAAGATATGTGCTCTGTAGTCAACCAACTGAGCCAAGCTATGGTTAGGCCAACCATTATTTTGGAGGGCAGCTAAGGATGTTCTACAGTATCTCAAAGGCACTACCTAGTTTGGACTATGGTATAGACAGATAGAGGGAGAGAACTTGTGTGGCTTCACAGATGCAGATTGGGCGAGAAGTCCATCAGATCGAAAGAGTACATCAGGTGGAATTTTTAGTGTTGGGTTTGCAACGGTTTCCTAGTACAACAGGAAGCAAACATCTGTGGCTCTCAGCTTGGCAGAAACATAATACATGGCTGCAAGTCAAGCAACATGTGGGATGTTCTAGATGATAAATATAGTTGTTGGATTGTTTGGTCAGATGATGGATCCAAATGTGATCTACCGTGATAATCAGAGTTTCATCAAACTCTCTGAGAATCTTGTTTTCACGATCGATCCAAGCATATATATATCTGGTATCACCATTTATGGGATTGTGTGTAGAGGTAGATAATGTTGTTGCAGTACATTCCGACATCAGAATAAGATGTTGACATCTTGACAAAGATCTCGTCAAGAGGGAAGTTCGAGTTCCAAAGGTGCAGGATAGGGGTGGTTGATAATCCCTTTCTTGCTAAGAGGGAGTGTTAAAAAATTCAACATTCTCAATTTGATTTTGCCTTGATTAAATTGAGAAAATTTGAATTTCCACATCAACAGACAACTTAGGTGATGTTAACTTGTGTGGCATGGCTCGTGTCACCAAATTTACTCTGTAAATTCGAGTTGGAGGAGTTAGAGTTCAGTTTAGCATGTGTGATTGCTAATTTGTAGCAATCAAGGTCAATTATCTCTGGTTGTTTTTAGTTAAACTAGTTCCAACTTTTGGAGGAACTAGTGGAAGGTCAGTTAAGAGTGGGACTTCAGTGAAACTCAGTGGTCGTCCAGTTAACTATTCAATCAGCCCAAAATAGCTAGTGCATTTAGAGAATTTGAGCTACCCAGTTGAGGTGGAGATTCCAAGGCAGTGTAACATTAGTTGTAGACCAGTCTTGAGTGTACAGGTGTTGCATGCAGTCAGAGGATCAACCTAAAGGAATTACACAATCATTTTGAGGAATTTCCTAAAAAATAAGGGACTAATTTCTCAATGAACAAAGCAAGGAAATAGGAATTCAAGTAGAGGCAAATTTGACTAAGTTTCGGTAGAGCCTTTTAGTGAGCTGAGAGATAGGTTATGCATTTGCAGGGTGTGCTCAATTGAGCAATGTAATTGTATTCTTCTAATTCAATGCAAGCAGGCATTGGGGTTTTTAGCAGTTTGCTTTCCCCAGGAAAAATACTTGTTGCATGTCTAAATTTTTTGTTCTAGATTGTGAATTAATGTCCGCAGAGTAGTAAGGTAGGTTTGTGTCTTGTGATTTTTATTAAAACTTCATGAGCAGTTGCAAATCTACATCATAATTTCTACACATCTTCCCTAATTGACTTGATCAATTGTTTAGATCATTCTACATTTCTCAATTTCATCTCATCTCAAATATAAATATTATCAAGGTATATGAATTAAAAAATTTACATAACTTGTTGTTAATTGAATTTTAAATGATCGACATTGTCATTATGTTACGACAATTCATGCAAATATACTTTACATTAGTTACATGTTTTATTCGTTTTCTTTGTTATTAACTTTTTAATTATTTTAAATGCTTACATCTTAGATATTAGTTAACAAGGTAATAATTGACTTGATGAGTGTTGTCTTGTTGCGGTCTACAAGAGATTTGCTTGTCTACTAATATTCATATTAGTAGCAGATGATCATATTCTTGACACTTGTCTTTTGTGGAGTGAATGAGAAGTAATAATACTTGATATTATACTTTTCCTCACTTTTTCATTATGATAGGTTATCACTGATAATATATAAGCATAACTTGTTTTATCTTTATATTTTTCTCATTTAAATTAGATTGTTATGTTCGTTTTCAATTTTGCGAGATGTTATTTTTTAATTTCATAATTGAGATTTTAATTTGAAATCAATGATTATGTGTGATGTGTGAGTTTCTTCCACGTGGAATCCTTACCACTCTACACCTCCTTCTATGATATTAATTATTTGGTCATATATATATATATATATTTGTTTATTTGAATATATTTTATGAACTAGTCACATGGAATACCCCTTGAGGTGAAGGGAGACCAACCCTTTTAACTTGAAGTAGGACAATTATTATCCTCATTTAATGTCTTTTTGAATTGTTCTTTGTCGTTGGAACAATTTGAGAACCAACATATCCATTATTATCTGGAAACAAGCATCACTATGACTCATTCACTCCTCTGAGCCTCCCACTAACTTCTCCAGCATAGACACATAGTCCAGTGCCCTCAACACAATAATGCAGGGGATAACGCCCAACTTTATGAGCACAAGGATCATTGACAAACTCCAACATTGCTTGACTTTCTTTGAATTAGCTCTAGTATCTCCTTGAGCTCTATATCTTGCATCTAGGAGATTCACTACTCTCCTTGTCTTGTCCCCCTCCCTTGTGTGCTTTGTTGTCACTTCATATGTCTCAGGAATAGACACCCTCCTCCTCTTCTCGTTCTTCTCTTTATGTCTTCAATTTTCTCTCCTACTTTTCCCGTTGAATGTCCTCTAGCCTCCTTTTTCCCAAGTAGCCATCCCATAGCCTCGATCCATGAGGGAGATGGGGACAGGTGCAATACTATGCCCACACTGCCCAATCCCATCTCATAAGTTCTATTAGCATAGGTAGGTGGGTTGGTTAGCTATAGTGTTAGGAACTTCAATGCAGATGTCTATGGCTTGTTCACGACACACAATAGGTTTCCCTCCTAATCTTATCTCACGGTACCTCTACCAGGAGATTCAATTGGCCTTCAATTGGTGGCTCGACTTTCAAGGCATGCATGCAAGCAAGCAGGTTTCCCTTGGGTTGTGGATTCAAAAGGTAATCCTTCCTTTAATTGTCAGTTAATCAATTTTAAATAATTAATTTTAAAAGCTTAGTCAACGTATTAGCCAATTGTGGCTTTCCATGATAAAAATATCGCCATAATCTAATTTTACACAAACTGATGTCAAAGTAGGGGATGTTACACCATGATACTCCTCTTGAACTTACTACAACACCTTCAAACCCTTTCCACTGTGTTTTATTGAGATCAAACATTCTCCTTGCTTCAATATTGGTCTCCTAGAGGAGGAGGGTAGATGGTTTTTCATATTTAATCAAATCTCACATGGCTTCCTAATTAAATTCAATACTCATACCCTTGTGATTTGAGGATACAATATTCATTATTTAATGGTTGGGGGTTTATGGCCTCACAATGGATCTTGGATTTTAGTAATTTTAGCTCCTATCCCTAATGACTATTTAGTTTTTATTTGGACACCCAAAAATTTCTCCTTGTTTGTTGCTTCTTCCTTTTTTTCTTTTGTTGTCTTTATTATTGCTTTTCTAGGTTTCCTTTGTTCTTCTTCCTCCTCCTCCATTTGTTTTCGAGATTTCGTCATTGTTAAGGTACTTGAGGAAAGTTGAGGTATGTCCAAGGTAGGATCAACTTCCTCCTGTTAATTTGAAATGATGTCTTCACTGACCAATGAAGATGAGTTGGTTTGTGAATATAAAAAGATGATTGTTGCACGTAGGAAGAGAGATGAGTGTGCTTTGATTGAGGGGACAACCACTTCCATGAATGATATGTGTTCTTCCTAAGAAATGATGTCAAAATTGTTTTCCTAATGAAGAAATATTTTTATATTCCATATGAGGAATATACATGTTTCGATCCTCGAGGGACTCTCAAACAATAAGGCTTGAAGGCATTACACATATATACTCATTATAAGCTCAACATGCCACATGCGAGAATTGAACCCATGTGGGGACGATAACAACATTTCTCCCAACTACCTCAGCTACATCCAATTAGCAAAAGGATGTCAAACCTACTTTCTATTAATTTCGATTCTTCTTGTGGATTGTTCTCTAGAGATAAAGGAAAAATTCAATGGATCAGGAATTTGTGGGTGAGTTATGGAATTGCCCATGCAACTTGATTCTCGATTACAACTTATTTTGTACCAACAGATGTTGTTTGACTAAAGATGGAGTTGATTGTGATGCACTTGAGTTTATTTGTTGATTTCAACAATATTTTTTAGCTACTTGCCATTGATTTTCCTTGTTGGGAGGTTATTTAAGACCATGAGATATTTTTCTTGTAATTCATTGCAAAGTGTCTGTACTTGTGCGAGGTTTTGCACATGAAAGGCAATGGTTCATAATCTTATATCAGAATATGTTTCTAATTATTGAGGATTACCTTTGATAGTCCTTCATTAATTCAACCTCAATGTAGATCTTGTCACAAGTGAACATTGCTTGGAAGGCAGGTACTTTATATAGGCTTTGATCCTGTCCCTTCAGTAGAAGCATTACGATCCACTAAACATACATGACAAGCCATTTCACTTTCAAGTGGGTGGTTGAGTTACCAACTAAGGCTATGGAAATGGCTTCATTTTGTGCTTCTGAACAAATGGCTGAACAAGAAGCTTAAGATATGAGGTCTTTGGGTCCAATTTGTCTACGCGTCTCTGAAAAGTATTACCAATACTCTCAAGTGAATCTTCTTTCCAATAGTCAAGAGAAAAGCGTGGCAGATGGACCTAAACAAAATTAATAGAAGGGACAACTAACTTCAAGTTGAAGTTAAAAGTACATCTATTCAAGTACATTCCTTTGGTGCTAAAGGAGTAGGCCCATTTATGAATATTAGGTCCTTATCCTCCTTTGTTTCACATAGAATGCCATAAAATCCTCAATCATAGAAGTAGTGGGTGAGATTACCTTTGATTATGACCTTCTAAACCCAAATGGCCATTGATCTGGGTAAGAACCAATCTCAATGATCCACTTATCACACATCTTCGAACTAAAGTGAGAGCCTTGTGTGGATGAGAGGAGACAGGGAGAGGATCCTTAGGGATATTGTCCAATTTCTTGACAAAGCATGGAGGTTTAAATTTCTTGCCTTTCCTAAGGGTGGAGACAAGGGTGCAAAATGCCAAGCCTCTAAGTTTGGAGGGGGAGGGTAGTCTTATCTAGGGTTTGAATCCATGACATGTGGTTGTCAAACAATCTCTACAAATCATTATCTAAAAACCATTGAAACCTTGGCAAAATGTATTGTCAATTGTTAAAGAGGTGTAAATCTACAATTTTTTCATTCCATCCTAACTAGGGGTGACAAAGGCATTATCCTTAAGCAACTTCCATTAACTTAGCAATTGTGACCCTCATTCTCAAACTAATAGTAAGCTATAATTTTTTTGTTATTCACTGATACCTCATCACTACATGCTCAGGCACCACATCTCACAAAATAGATAATCAATCAATTTTGGTGACCAATTACTCATTTGTAATGTTATGATTCCAAAACACAAATTGATTTAAACAAATGGCATTAATTAAGTGATGTGACTGAAATCAAGAACATAAATAAAACAAATAATAAATACAATATGTACACAACAAATTAGAATGTTAAATTGCTTTTATTACTATGTAAAAGTCATGTAAAAGAGATTGCCACGAAGGAAAAGTGAATCACTAACAACTTACACATGCTTTATATCATGCACACTATACATAAGACTCCATTTTAGTTACAAGCTCAAAACTGAGTGGCTAAAGTCAATTTCGTTACCTTAGTGCTCAAGGGGTGATTATTCATCTTCTTGGTACGCTGCATTTCACGTTTGGCACAACCTCTTGGGCTTCCCTAAGGACAATGGGCATACCTAAAACATGCATGGGGCACTATTTGTGTACATGACCCACTAAGAGTGCACATGGCTTGTCAAGTGTGCATACAATGTTTAGAACACCACACACTTAGTTCAAACATTGTTAATAAAAGATTACTGAGTATATTATTTGCTAGCTCTTACAATAAATAATATACATTTCTATATTCAAGTGCAAATATTTACTTAATTAAAAAAGATAGATATAGTAGATAAATGTTTTTTAACTCATGTAAAATATATACACAACCATATTGTTCCTTACACATTGTCACGAGTATTACATATATTTTATACAAACCATATTGTTCCTTACACATTGTCACGAGTATTACATATATTTTATGTTTAGGTAAAAATAAAAAAAAAATGATTTAAATAAAAAATGTCAAAAAAAAAAACTTTTAAATATATAAAAAGAGTTTATTGGAGCTAGCACAAGATTTTTATTGCTCAATTAAGAATCAATTCGCATCAACTTCGGTGTGAAACAAGATAGTGGAAAAAGCTTAAAAAAGGTTGGGACGAAGGAGTGTGTACATTTCTTGGCATATAGCTTAATGGAATTGGAAAAACATTTCATTTTGGAATGTGATACATTCAAAGACATGAGAGAAAGTTATGAGAACATGTTAGCATTAGTTTCTTGGCATGGTCTTTTCCGTAAAGAGATTGTTGAAAAATTAGACCAACACATTATCAATTTGAATAAGAAAAAAATCAAATTGTAAAAAACGAAAATTAAAAAATTACACTAAAATATTAAAATATCATTTCATTTAAGCCTGTGTACACAACTCGACTTTGTATGAAAAAATTAAAAATGATTTAGATAAAAAATTACCAAACAAAGAATTAGTACATGATTATGCATAAGTTTTGAGCGGTAGTAAGCCAAACTATAATTAACCAATCAAAATTTGGAGATGGCATGGGTGAGTAACGTACAATCACCCATCTTGGGAGTGAGGTCGTCGATGATGGTGATTATGATAATGAATGGAAAGAAACAGAACAAAGTCCATCACATGATCGTATTTAAAGGTCAAGGGCAAAAGAAATTGAAAAACAAATTTAGAGGCGAAGAAAGAGCGGGGTTTCGTTCTGTATAGCCATAGCAACCGAGAGCGCTAAGCTATCTGTGTAAATACTTGTTCAGAGACACTCTCTCATTTAATTCGTATCAAACAGTTCTAAGAGCCGGGAAGGATTCGAAATGGGAGGAAACCGGAGCCGCAGCAGAAGCTACAGCCCGAGGAGGAGCCGAAGCCCTCCTCGTAGAAGACGTTACGAGGATTACAGGGAGAGGGATCAATACAGGGAGCGAGATAGGTTCAGAGACAGGCGCTCCACTCTTCCCACTGGCCTTCTGGTCCGAAATATTTCCCTAGACGCAAGGTTCGTACCTTCGTGTTTTCTTCTTATTTTCTGAGGTTTCATACTCATTATTTTTAATGAAGTTATCTTGACTCAAGTCAGACATTCCTGGCTATACATTTTAGTCATCGAACAATGCTTTGGGTTTTCAATATATATTTTACGGAAAAAGGCTATTCTGGAATAGATTGTGGTTTTCCATATATTTCTTCCTGGGGTTTCATATAAGAATCTTCAGGGTTTGGTAAATTTAGGGTTTGCCATAATTGCAGATATTTCGTTTATTTTAAGCCTCGGCAATGACAATGCCGTTCGGTATGCGACCACGTTGAGTGGATAGTGTTGGTTAACTGCCATTTTGCAGTGGTAGTTTGATTAGATTGAATAACTTGGCAACTGGCCCCTGAACTTAGGGGTTTGCAGTGGTAGTTTAATTAGACTGAATAACTCGGCAGCCGGCCCCTGAACTTGGGGGTTTGCAATTTCTTAAAGAACCTTGCGGAGCTACTTTAAGGGTAATGGTTTTCTTAGAGAACCTTGGGAGCTGCTTTAAGACTACTACAATTTGCAGGATTTAATCGAACATACTTGTCTTCAATTTTAACAGACGGCAATCACAGAACATCATCCAAAATGGATGGTTTATTGTAGGAAACCTATCCCATTTTACGAACTAAAATGGCCCTGATTGAAATAATCTCGAATTTTCCCGCGAGTGTAAAACGACCATAAGTAGCGTTTGCTATTTTTTTAAATTAAGTTTTCATTTTCAGTTTTACCAGGGGTTTCTCCTGTTTCGTTGCCAAAGTGACTTAAGAGCGCTGTCAAGACATGAATGGTCTGTAGGCGCTCAGTATGGTCCAAACTCTGAATGTTTGTCAAAAATACATTAGGTTTTAGCTTTTTGTTGTCCAAAAGGCTGTAAAAAATTACGTTAGGTTTTAACTTTCTGTTGCTAGTTATCCATATGCATTTCTGAACAGCTTTTTGTTTCCAAAGGGTTGTCAAAAAAAATACGAGGTTTTAACTGTTTTGTTAGTTATCTCTATACATTTCTGTACATTATAGCAAAAAGGTTGAGAAGTTTGTGTATTATTTGACACCTTTGTTCCCACCGAAATCAAAGAGATCATGCTCCTCACTGAAGAATTGATTGTTAGCTGCTTTCTTCAAGTGTTCCATCTTAGCAACAAAATAATGAGAAACCAAATGATAAACTAGGATGAAGGATTGCAACGGATTATTTTCGAGGGTTTCCTGTCAATGTGAAAGTTAAAAATCCCATCACTACCCCAAAATAAGTCAAGATCAGAATAATTAAGGAACTGAAGGAAATCAGAATCAGGAAATGTCAAGGAATGAATTTCTGGTAATGGGTAGGATAACTGTCCAAAAGTGCCAGAAACCTGGGATAGAATTTTTAGGAAACTGCGTGAAACAGGCAAATTTGAAAATGCCAAGAAATAGATTTTTGGAACAGGAGTAAAATGTTTCAAGTAAAATCTATTATCTTTTGATAAAATTCATACTTTCTTTCAAATATAAGGCAATAGAATTAATATTTTCTTTCAAATATAAAGGAATAAAATTATAAAACACAATTTATAACTTTAATCTCAGCGCAAATGAGAAAAAGTTATTGCTGATTAAAGATTTGAACTTAATATTTGATGTTCATAATTCATAGAACATACATTTAAGGATTCAGGAAACAATATCATAATTGTTAAATTTCCTCATGGCAGTGTCACGACTAAATCATTAGCTGGATGGCTATTTAGAATTTTAGATGATGCATCAAGATCTAGATAGTCATCATCATTAGTGAAAGTAATACCCTCAAAGTTGTGAATTTTTGTAGCTATGATCTGTCTTCATAACTAGTTCTAGCCTTCAAATAAAAGAAAATGAAAATTATAAATTGTATTTCAAGTTGGCTAAAAAAAAGGAAAAAATAAATTTTGAAACTTAAATTTTGCCTCCAAAATGTAAGGTTGGCTCCAAGCTAGCCCAGCATAAGGAATGTGTCCATTTGGGCTCCTTTGATCACTATACAAAGGCCATTCAGCCTCCTCCATTGGGCAGAATTCGGATCACAAAAAGGATATCTTCTGACGCTATTTGGAGGATGAATTCGAGGCTCTAGAAGGATGAATCTGAGGAAGGACGAAATCTGAGGCAGACCTGATTCCCTAGTGAAGGCTGAAATTTCTGAGGTACAATAGAACAAATTTCCGAGACAAATTGGGGGCAGTTAGACCAGGGTTGACCTGGGTTTAGTTACTCGATAAATGTCTCTACAAAAAGGTTGTTGGGTTTTTCCCCTGGTTTGGTGTTATCCTAGGGTTTTCCCCTGGTTTGGTGTTGAAGATTTTCTTGTATAATTAGTTAATGATGAATGAGGTATAAGTTGAATTGGTTTAAGGATCATTGGAAGTAATTATTAGTCAAGGAGGATCAATCCCCGATGCGTCAACTGCCGTGGGACGAAACCCACTGGTAGAATTACCTCTATGGAAAAATAAAAAAACTATAGAATTTTTTTATATTCCTAATAAGGTGAATGCACAACAGTCCACTGGGTCTTGGATAGACGGCAATCGGATGTGCTGTTAAGGCACTCCTAGATGTTAAGTCACTGGTTCAATTCCCTGACCTATTCGGGTGTTATTCTTGAACATGACCATGATGTAGCTTTACCAATGCTGAACTTACAAAAAAAGGGTGAATGCACAATGGAAATTTCGCCTCTTCTAGGCAATACAATGGATAAAAGATATCATAGTGACTTGATACGTTTTAGCCCTCTAGGGAAATCTTATCATGCATAAACCAGATATAAAATGTCAATTTTACAGCAGTTATAATGGTAGTAAAACAACCCTTAATTTCTTTAATATATCAAATTGCTCAACAAGATAGTCCTTTACTTATGTCAAACCAGCAAAACAATTCTATAAATAATGATTCATGAAGAACATACATGGCTAGAAATCAAATATGCAATTTGTATAAGTTGTAGAAAGCTGAACATTTTATTAATATACACAAGATGTTGTACATACCGTAGCCTTATCACAAGGCTAGTATCCACTAGGTTTGCAAAACCCTAGGAAGAGAATAAATAAAAAAACATAGCTTAACCAAGAGCTCCAACATGCTTTAATTAATTAAGCAGGTCTTCCAAGCCAAGATGTATTCTCCTCTTCACCAAATATATCTAGAGTTTGACCTCAATACCTTAATCTCAATTCTTCAAGGGATGAAACCCTAATCCTAGATTTCAAGATGCACCAAGAAGATCAAGAAGCCTTAGTGATTCAGAGAGAGAGAGAGAGAGAGAGAGAGAGAGATTGAAGATATAAGAATTGAGTAAATCACAAATGTCTTCTTCACGAGTCAACTTTATTATCTCACAATAATGTTGGCCTAACAATAGAATGTAGGTCCAAGCCCTTGTAAGCAATTTGCATTAAACTCATGTAAGTCAATATGATGGAGCCTTATTGCTCCTTGTTGTACCATATCCTGGATGAAGTGGCACTTGATATCGATGTGCTTGGAGCGATCATGAAATACAAGAATCTCTGATAAACGAATCCCTCTCTGGTTGTTGCAGAGGATCACGGTAGTATCCAATGTTACGTCCAAACAACTCATTGAAGAGCTTCCTCAACCAGACAACTTCACAAGAGGCCATACTTGCAACAATGTATTCGGCCTCATCGGTGCTCAAAGCCACCGACTTATGCTCCCTGCTCATCCAAGATATCGAAGTAGAACCCAAAGAGAAACATCACTCGGAAGTGCTCTTGCGATCCGCCACATTGCCTGCCCAGTCAACATCGGAATAACCATGCAACCTCACATCTCCTACAGTGTATCTTAGTCCATGAGTGATTGTGCCTCGAAGATATCTCGAAAGATTCTTGGCATCAATCCAATGTGAGTGATGAGGTTCAACCGTATATTGGCTCAACGTGTTGGCTGCAAAACATATATCCGGACGGGAGTTCACCAAGAGCATTGGTGCTCCTATGAGTTGACGATACTTAGAAGCATTTCCCAATACAGGTTCGACAACACTGCCGCATAACTTCTTGAAGTTAAGCTCCATCGGGGTAGTCACATGCTTGCAGTCCACCATCCCAAATCTTTCCAATATCTTCACCACGTATTTTCCTTGAGATAGGAAAATTTCCCCTGCTCTTTTGCTAGAGCTCCAACTCTAGGAAGTAGTGCATCAGTCCTAGGTCCTTGATCTCAAATTCAGAAGCCAACTCCCTCTTACATTTGTGAATGAGAGGGTCTGCACCAGTCAAAAAGAGGTCGTCCTCATAAGGTACCAGTATGAGAGGTCTATCATCCGCAACCTTAAAGCAGTGGTTTGGATCGACTTCACTCCTAGAGAATCTCAACTTCGTCAAATAGCTATCAATCCTTTCACACCAAGCCCAGGGTGCTTGCTTTAAATCATAGAGAGTTTTCTTCAACTTGCATACATGAGATTCCCGATCATGAATCTTAAGCCCTCGGGTTGTTCCACATAGACTTCCTCTTTAATTGAACCATGCAAGAACACGGTCTTGACATCCATCTGATGTAGGTTCCATCCTTGCGAAGCAGCAAGGGCTATGATTGAGTGGATAGTGGTGTATCGGGCAACAGGTGCAAATATCTCATCATAATTCACACCTTCCTTTTGAGAGAAGCCTCGAGCAACAAAGCGAGCATTGTACTTTTCAGCGCTCCCATCAACTCCATGCTTGATTTTGTAAAGCCATTTCGAGGTGACAATTGATTTGTCTTGGGGTCTGGGGACCACATCCCAAACATCATTCTTCATGATGGACTTGTATTCTTCATTCATAGCATGCTTCCATACTTGATGCTTCATGACTTCTTTGAACGATGTAGGCTCGTTTTGAATGATGTAGTTCATAATGGTGAAGTATCCCTGATACCTGGTCGACTTCTTGCGTTCACGGAAAGTCCCTCTAGGTGCAATATGTCTCTCGGCATCTGCAAGAGTCTCCTTAAGCCATGAGGGTCTCTTCCCAAAGGAGGAGTGCTCTTGAGGAGGAGGATCAATAAGATCCATAGGTTCTTCAACATCTGACATCGTTTCATCTTCTTTTTCCTTTGGTTTCTTGGTGTTAGCTCTTTATCCTTCCTTGGAATAGGAAGATTGTCAACCTTGCTAAGAGCCATATTTTCGTCAAAGGTAACATCATGACTTATCTCAAATTCCCTTTGACCAACCACATAAATTCTATAGCCCTTAGTATTTTTGCTATAGCCCACAAAGATTCCTTTCTTTCCAGATGCACCCAATTTGTTTCTCTTCTCTTTCGCACATGAAAATATACGGGACTTCCAAAAATTCTAAAATGAGAGACATCGGGTTTCTTACCAGTGAACATTTCTTCGAGAGTCTTGGAATCCAATGCTTGATGAGGGATCGATTTTGAACATATACGGCGGTATTCGCAGCTTTGGCCCATAGAAACTTTGGAAGCCTTTGATCATGGAACATGGCACGAACAACTTCCACAATCGTACAATTCTTCCTTTCAGCCACACCATTTTGCTCAGGAGTGTATGGTGTTGTGGCCTTCCTCTTAATATCAACTTCTTTGCAAAAGTCATGGAACTGATTGGATTCATATTCGGTGCCGTTATCAGTCCTTAATATCTTGATTCTCTTCTCGGTTTGATTTTTCGATCAAGCCTTTGAAGTGACGGAACCAATGTTTTTAAAACCGGAACTGGTGATCGGACCGGTCCACCTAATGAACCGGTTTACCGACCGGAATCGGTCTAACCGGGACTGGTTTGGTCTAAACGAACCGGTTTTAAAAAAATACATTAAATAATTAATTTTTAATGAAATAAAACTATTTTTAAGATGTAAAACCATGATTCCAAGCCATTAGAGACAAAATATGCAAAGTTTGCTCATTTATATACCATGTAAAGGTGAATATATCAAAATGGCACCGAGTACAATACATATCATCGACAAAATAGCAAAATACATAAGAAATGAGGCTCTAAATGGCCTATAAAGTCCAAAAAAATGCTGCAAGCTATGAGGCCATTGGCCTACTACAAGTCTACAGTGTACACATGATCAATCATCAAGTTCATCACCACTACTA
>APFE031648491.1:121604-145763 GCA_000404065.3 Pinus taeda
CCGGCCGGTTTGCTACAAACCGGCCGGTTCCGTCCTAAACCGGCCGGTTTTTCATTGGTTAGGGCTGGATTTGGGCGAAAGGGCAGGTCTGACCGGGTTTTTAGGCCGGTTCTGACCGGCGGCCTTGCTAACCGGCCGGTCAGACCGGTAACCGGTTTTTCTGAACGGTTTTAAAAACACTGGACGGAACTAGGTGAACACTTCATTTCAAGAAGTAGATTCAAGTTTTACGAGAACAATTATCTGTAAAAGTGAGATAATATAGATATCCTCCCAAAGATATTACAAGCATCATACTAGATATGTCGGAGTGGACCAACTGCAAAATATCAAAAGTCGCGCTATTACTTGAGGGGAATGATCCCCTTTTAAGCTTTCCTTCGGCACATCTCGAACATACACCTTCATGCTCTACTCTGAACTTGGGCATCTTGTCACCATTTGTCTCACATTGGGTAGAGCCTTATAATGAAGGTGGGTAAACCTACGGTGCCGTAGTTTAGATTGAAGAGATGTGTCACAAGACATGACCCCCAATGGACTTCCTCCAACTTGATATAAAAAATCAACCCGGAACCCAAGAGTAAAAGCATCTTTGAAATTCTTTTTCCAAACATGTACCTTTACATCGATGAATGCCACCTTGTAGCCTTTGTCTTCCATTGCCAAAATGGACACCAAGTTCTTTTTGAGATCAGGTACATATAAACTTCTTGCAAATGGATTATGTTACCCTGATTTAATTGAAGAGTAACATTCCCTACATCCTTTACGGGATAGGTGGAGTTGTCTCCAAGAATAATCTCCAAGTTTGTCTCCTTCTCTATTAGATTAGAGAGAGCTTCCTTGTAACTAGTGAAGTGCCTTGAGGCGCCACTATCAATAAGCCAATTTCTCAATGAGTTGGGAGGAGTGGTAGTGGAGAGGGCTGATACAAGATAATACTCATCTTGCTTATTCTTAACAACATTTGTTTCATACATGGAGTTCCTTGCTTTTTTGGAGGGTTGACTATTTCCTTGATTTCTCGCAATCCTTTTTCCTTTGCCATTGAACCTGCCATTCCTTTGATTGTTGTTGAAGTTGCCCTTGGAGTGATTTTGATCATCATCATCATCTGATGTGTCCTTTCTATTTGGACACTCTGTTGCATAGTGGCCAAATTTTTTGCAAACAAAACATCTTCGCTTCCTTCCACACTTCGATCTGGGCTTTGCTTTGAAATGGCCTTTAGACCCAACATTATTTCTCCTTTTGGCATGAGAGGAGAAAGTAGTGGGGTTGCCTTTGTTTGAAGGCATTTCTTGCTCCACCATACTTGTCTCTTCTTGAATGCATCTCAACATCAATTCTTTAAACCCCAGAATCTGATCATTATTGAGGAGAGTGGTTCTAAATATATACCATTTAGATGGGAGCTCTCCAAGGGTAGTGATAGTTAGTTCCCTATTAGGAATGACTTCTCCAATTGATAGAAGATCATTCTCGATCTCAGTGATCCTTAAGAGGTAGGATTGAATGTCCTCGTCCTTGCTCTTCTTAATATCCTTCAACTTATTTTTGAGGAACAAAACTTGATTTGCATTACTAACTTTAAACAAGCTTACCAATCTGTCGTAGATCTCCTTGGAGGTGTTCAACTCGGAAATGTAGGCCACCAGACGTTGTCAATTGAATCTCAGAGAATCTTCTTTGCTTTGACTTCACCCTTAGTGTACTTGTTCTTTGTGGCAGCCAGTGCATTTGATGGAGGCTCCGGGATTTTACCCCTCACATAGTCCAACACTTCTTGTTCTTCCAATGTCAGATCAATAGACATCTTCCATCCGTAATAGTCAGATTTCTCACGGAGCTTGTCTTTGGCCAGGAAGTGGGATGAGGAACCCAAGAACTCTTTTGTCCTTTCCTTTTGTCTTCGGTGATTGCTCTTTCACTCTTGCTTGGGCTTTGTCTTCATGTCACCTCTGATACCATGTTAATTTATGGTATGTTCTGCTTAAGAGCAATTTATTTCAAATTTTCTTATTAGCCCAATATCACTTTCCAGAATAGCAATCACATCAGCATGATAGTAAAATGCAGATAGAACATAAATATAAACAGTAGAAGGCAAACCAAGACAAGAGGACACAAGATGTGGCACTAGCTAGGGACAAACCCCAATGCGGGGAAACCCTTGACCAATTCTTCTTATATTCTTCAATAATTCAGCAGAGAGACAGTGAGATAGTACAATTACACAAATCTGTAATTTAATGACAGCTGCAACAAAACCCTAACCAACAAAGACAAGGCTGGTCAAACAGGTCAGAACTGACCTTAAGTCAACCTCAGTCAACTCGGCCTTCAACAGCAAGAATAGCAGCCCAAAACAGTCTGAAATACCCAGTCAAACTGCAGTCAATGCTGGGGCATATCTGCGGTCAACCCTTGACAGTCAACGCTGGTCAAAGGGTGATCAAAACAGGTCAACATTTGCTGTCCAGAAATGCGGCCTGCCTAAGAGACGCTGCCCAATCCAATCTGCAGTCAAAGAATGCTCCTTGCTGGTCAACGCTGCCAAAACTGTCCACCGGCACCTCAGTCAACCCAAGTCAACGCTTTCCTAACCAGATATGCGTCCTCCTTCCCACGTGTGAGAGACCTGCTCCTCCTATGCATACCCGATCAAGCTAGTAGAGGGAAGAATGAGATGATGAGATGAGTGAGTTCATGCCACAAGGTCTCCTTTTATATGCCATGTTGAGGATAAGCTGGGGGTGTAAAACACTGTTTTGCTTGCTGGCTGACCTTGACAAATTGTCAAGAATACAAATAAATTCATATCTCCATGAATACATGTCGGAATCAGATGATCATTAGATCAATCCTACACGTTTCGGAGAGAGGAATCCAAGAAAAATATCAGCTGCCATAAATAAGGTTGACCCACATGGAGTTTGGCCCTAGTTGCCAATTTTAACAATTCATCACGGACAATCTTTCGTGCAGCTACCCAATTTAGACTATCTAGTGGCTAAACACACATCATGTACCCTAAATCTCATGAAGCACCCGCAAACATGTTGTAAACTCTTTTAGAGTAACTTTTTGTGAAATGTTAAATTTTAAATAAGTTTATGAGAAATTTAACCATTAGACAATATAGCCGTTACCTAGTCAAGAAATATAGCTGTTGGATGTTCTGCTCTAACTATTTAATATGCTAAGCTAGATCTGATTCTTCAACTTGTCATGACGATGAACCACACTGGTTGGTTCAAAACGTGTTGACAAATGAAATATCATGTGATTTACGCCAAATTTTTTCTCATAAACTTGATATGGATCACATAAGCCTCAATTCAACTTTTAAATAAGTTTGTGATCACACCAAAAATTTCCTGGAGATATTGCTTGCCAATAGAGCTGTGATCTGTTTATGCTTGCAAAAAACTTTATATTAGAGGTCCAAACCTCTCTCTAGAAAATAGGTACCTTTATAAAAGTTGACCTATATGTTTTGGTTTGCCACAATAGTTGTAGTTTCCTTTTTGTTGCTTACAATGCTTCACCGTAGGTGAAATCATGAAATGAGAAGCTTCTAGTTTACTATAGTTTCTTCTAGTTTTAATTCAACTAATCCAATGCCATTTTGAGACCATAAACACATTTCTTTTTGACTATCCTACACTAAATGGGGTTGGAAACCATCTTGAACAAATCCTGAACCCCCATCAAAGATAACATCTTACTAAATCCAAATTTATTAAACCTAGTATCAAATAGACTATATACCATAAATTCATTACATAGCACATTTCTTGCTTCAGTCATCTTCCTCACATCTCTCAAAGATGACATCTTGATTCTCTATTAAATACAAATTTGTTAAACTTAGTTGGTTGAATCTATGGACAATGGAATTTGCATAATGCCACCTAGACTTAAGCAAATGTTATATGGTTATTTATGAATTGTATTGAAAATCTATTGCCTTATATTTGAGTATAATACTTGATATAAATGTTTTTTTAGATTATTTCATATTTTACTAGTAATTTGGTTTGGGTAACAATGTTTGTTTTTGTTTCACAGGCCCGAGGATCTTCGCATCCCATTTGAAAGGTTTGGACCAGTAAAAGATGTTTATCTTCCCAAAAATTACTATACAGGGTATGATCATCTTGTAGTTGCTAAAACTATAATGTTAAGAGTGTTATAATTTCTTTATGTAAAAGGGCCATAACCAGAAGATCTTTATTAGCAGGCCCATTTAGTTGGGGGTCAAATTGATTGATATGTTCACACCGTTACCCTATATAATGCAAAAAAATTGCCCTTGTGCAGGTGTAAGGCCCTTAGTAGACATCATTATACTTATTGCAACCCCAATCCTCACTATCCCCTACTGCAATGGATCCTAAAATCGTAACATGCTTTTAAATACCATATTCACCATCAACATGGACGTTTTCACTGGCTTTCAAGGCTGCTTCCATGGACATATCATATATGTGAAGATGCTATTGAATGCAAAAAAGGAAGAAATTGAGAATATGCAGAAGATTTGCGGGAAACCCTTCTCCAAGAGTTGAAACAATCACAAGCTTGCAAAAACACATTCTGCACTTGCAAACCATCACTTTGCACCTTCAAAATTTTACTCAAACTTTCAATAACACCGTACAGGACTGTCTTCTTTAAAAGGCTGATTTTGCTGGAAAAATAGTAGCCATGGTCGGTATTTTCAACATATGAAGAAATAGAAAATTTGAATTTATATTATGCCTCCTAAATTGCTCGAGTTGGCCTCCTATTGTTCAAGTCGGCTGGGCCCCTTGGAGGAACCCTTTTGACCCCTTTGGAAAACTATAAATATGAGAGACTCTCCCTCTCATTTGGTGCATCGATCATTATTGTTTTATCTCTGTTCTAGCGGAGGAAGGAGATGGAGGGCACTGAATTTCATAAGGGAGGCTTGGCACTTGTGGATGCTCTTAATTTCTGGTTAGATGTTATCTTGATGTGACATGTTCCAGAAGTCGGCCCAGTATAATATTCAAACATATAAAAAAAATAATAGCCCAGTATGGATGAGATGTGTAACATTTCTTACATTTGTGGATGTCATCCCTAGTAAACCCATTTAACATAGACTGGTGCCCTTCATCCAGGGGGATTCAAATTGGGCACTTGTTGGTGATGAAAGATGTCCAAGACTCTAACATCCATGTTCATAGATCAAAATAAATAAAAATAAAATATGGATTGTAAAAAAGAAAATTGAAGGAAGGAATATCAAGCTTTAACTCAGGGTCTTTTAAGCACTGAGAGTCTCAATTATCGCTTGCTCTTGGTTCTTAATAGATCAGGAGTGGAGATTGATCTACTCTATTAAATTATTTAAATTTAATGGTAAACCATGCTGATTCTTAGTTAGCACAGATACCTGAGGTTAGGGGCTCCAGCATATAAAAAAAATAATAGCCCAGTATGGATGAGATGTGTAACATTTCTTACATTTGTGGATGTCATCCCTAGTAAACCCATTTAACATAGACTGGTGCCCTTCATCCAGGGGGATTCAAATTGGGCACTTGTTGGTGATGAAAGATGTCCAAGACTCTAACATCCATGTTCATAGATCAAAATAAATAAAAATAAAATATGGATTGTAAAAAAGAAAATTGAAGGAAGGAATATCAAGCTTTAACTCAGGGTCTTTTAAGCACTGAGAGTCTCAATTATCGCTCGCTCTTTGTTCTTAATAGATCAGGAGTGGAGATTGATCTACTCTATTAAATTATTTAAATTTAATGGTAAACCATGCTGATTCTTAGTTAGCACAGATACCTGAGGTTAGGGGCTCCAATGTAACATACTTGTCTCACTGAGATTTTGTTTTTCTTCTGTTGTCTTCTTCAGTGAGCCTCGGGGTTTTGGCTTTGTGAAGTATAGGACTCATGATGATGCTGCAGAAGCTAAGCGCCATATGAACCACCAGGTAATTGGTGGACGTGAGATATCTATTGTCTTCGCAGAAGAGAACAGGAAAAATCCACAAGAGATGAGAGCAACCGCAAGAGTCAGGTAGAACTTTGTTATAAAAATATTCTTTTTCTAAAGAGCCATGGTTCAGGAGGCTTTGACAGTTTGTTTTGATTCATTGATTCCATGTGTTTTTGCAATGTTTTATGTATGTCTATAGGTCTAGTAGGTATCCTGGAGGTGGCTCCCGAAGGCGCACACCACAACGGTCTCCAAGGCGTCGATATCATTGTAAGCATGCTTGTGAGATTATTGTTATGCATTAATTGTGTGATCCATGGATCTAGGTTTGTTATTAGTTACATGTAAAATTGTAAATTTGTGCTTTAATTCAATTCACTTTGAGAAGGGTGTTCTTTGAGAGAAGAGGTGGGAACTAGTATCAGTGAAACATAAATCAAAGTGTTCTTCTAAAGCATAATCATTTCTTGCATGTTCTAATGCACTACTCTTTTTGGACAGCCTATTCACGCTCACTGACTCCGCCCAGACGTGTCTTAAGGTGGGAGTATTTGTTACAGAGTTCATGCTAAATTATAATTACTTCTTATTTGATGAAAATTCAGTAATTTCTCAAATTGGCATATCCAATATGTTGTTAATTTTGTGTAATTCATTTTCATGATGTAAACTGTTTTGAGGAACTTATGTAGTCATTCTTTTCTGTTAGTGGTGGCTCCTTTCCTTTTATTTTTTCTGGGGTCAGTTTTTTAATCATAAAACTCTGCTGCCATGCTTATCATTTGCATAAACTCCCCTTGGATATGTTCACCTCAAGTTGAACAAATGTTCAAGAAAATTATCTGTTGTTCCTATGTAGCACATTGTGTTTACATTATTCACGTTATTTTTACTGTTTAGTTCTTGGGTACTTCCTGAACTTGTATGATTTTTATGACTTAAGCTCATTTCAAAATTACATGTCATTTGGTTGTTATTTCCCATGGGGCTGGTTTTCGTCTATGAACTTGTTTTAATGGGGTTGGAGCCAAAATCTGTTATTGGATCCTGTTTAGCACTTTGGACTTTTTAGACAGATCTTGTTACTGCCTATTGATTTTAAGAGCCGTCTTCATTGCATCAAAAGATCTTAAAATATTCAGTTTTTAACCAATATCTGTCTTAGTATGTTTCATTCTATCAGGTAATTTTTAATTCTAGTCTAAGCTGATGCTTAATTTTTTTTTATTTAATTCATTCATGCAACCTGAATATTTATGTTTGACATGCTTCTGGTTCTTCTTGATCCATGGAACTAACAGTTAGAAGGTTTCTCCTATGTTTTGAGAAGCAATGCAAAAATGTACTAGTTGAGAATGATATCAGGATTATGCTGTCTTACTGAGTGCAAGAATCTGAACTTTCATTTGTTATTGCAAGTTCTCTTCTTTTACTCCCAGAAACAGTCTACGTGAAGACTTACATTACAGTCCATTTCCAATAGGAGTATTTGATAGCTGCGTGATGTCAAATTTGAAAATCTTGTTGTTAAAGGTTGATCATTTTTTGATTTTATTTTTTCGTTTCAAATTTAACTATTGCAAAGGTAAGAGAGATTTCTACTTATCATTTGTTAGAGCAACTCTCAGATCAAACCTAATATATACGTTTGCTTAAAAAATGAATTTAGAGAGCAAAATTCATTTTTCAAGCAAACTTCCTGAAAAATCTCAAACTGACTGTTGGTGCATGGTTCTAAACCATGCCCCAACAGTCAGTTTGAGATTTTTCAGGAAGTTTGCTTAAAAAATGAATTTTGCTCTCTAAATTGTGATACAATTCAAGATATATAGACCGTTTGCAATCATGTGAGGCTTGTGTTGCCTTACCCAAGATCAGCTTTGAACTTATAATCTCCTTGAATAAATAAATACATTAACCTTGCACTCATATATGATGGCACAATGTCATGACCTTTTCGTACGTACTTTGCTTATAATTTTGGACTTATGCTAGCCACAAGGAATGTTTGCATTGGTCTGTGCTCTCTGAGCATGGTCCAGTAATATCTCCCTAGAAATGTATATAAACAGGATATATTGTTTCTGTTTAATGATTCTAGGTGACTTACTATGTGGACAATGAAAATTCTGGAGTTGATTACAACTCACAGGACACTAATGGTTGCTGGCTACATTGCAATTCCCAAATTTTTCTGTCTATTTGGAAATAGTTTTTGGTGATCAATATTTGCAAGGGATATTGATCTAAACAGGGTGGTTCATTTTGTGGCATTGCCTCAGTACTTGGCCACGCTGGGAATTTTCTCACTATTCTTTCCACAATCATTAATTGGTTTAGAACTGCAATTGTTTTTATTCTTCTAGCTGGGCAGTCTGTTTTTCCCTTGATCCTTAACAAAACAAGTCTTTATCCTCTAAGTTTCTAATTCGGTGTTGATCCCAAGTCTGTTTTATTTTTCCTTTTAATGAACTAAAACCAATATCCACAGTCTCTACTTCTTTGTCGACCCCATACATCATTTGGGAAGTGTCCATCACTGCCGTCTCCATACCAATTCTTTATCCACTTGGATGAGGTGTTGCTTGAAAGTGGACGTTGTGCTTTCCTCATCAATCCTGTAGTATTTTCATTTTTACTCCCATTTCACGATGGATCATCCAATCAATCCATCGTTTCAGACTATCTGTTGCTCATGTTCACGCCAATTCTTTTGAGTAACATATTTTCTTCTTGTTCATGCAGATTACCAAAGACAAAAGAGACATCTTGCTTAGTGAAATTCCAGATTTGTGACACTTTCTAAGAGGGCAAGCACTAGTTGTTGTTCACGCAGATTACCAGAAAGAAAAGAGCTACCCTGCTTACTGAAGTCTGAAGTTGTGAGATTTTATAAGATGGCAGTCCAAAGTTATTCGAGAAGTATTCATTAGTAATGATCTTCAACAACCGTAATCTTTTGAATTGTGAGATGGCTCCTAAAGTTTTGCATGTTGACTTCTAAGAATTTCTTGGTTATTGAGATCAGTCCTCTGTTGTAGTCAGCTTTCTACCATATGAAAGAGAGTTCAATTTTGGTTGTAAAATCTTCTCAAATAGATATTCTTCAGTCCCACACTGATCATCATTTTTTGATAGGTAGTAGCAGCAAAGTTAGTGGGGTTTCCAATTTGTACGTTTCAGAATCTGCTTGTTCTGATAAGTTTGAATAATCCCAACCAATAAGCTAACTAGTACATAGAATTGCCAGTAGAACCAAACAGAAAACAATTGATAGAAAGGTGAAAATACTTGCTGCTGTGGTTGTGACGAAATTGGATTCCATGCCAAATAACCTTCTCCGTTGAATTGCAATTAATTTCTTTGAACAGATTTTTGAGTTGTTTCCTACATTATGGGAAGTCACCAGCAGGTTCATTAGTAACAGATAATATTTCTTTAATATTGATCCTATGCTCTGTTTCTTACGAATATTTTGCCCTTAACTTTTGCAGTTTTTAAATAATTCAAAAGTATGAAATCTGAAGCTGAGAATTTTTAGGAAAGATGTCCCACTGTTGTTTCCCTCTGTGCTATGTTTTTTATGGGCAATATCAACTTCAGTTTTGGACCTGCCCTCAATATCATGCACCTATGGTCACAGTTTAAGTTGTGCAGAGCCTGAGATACAGTGCCAAGGTGTGCTGGCCCATTTTTCAAAAGAAAGGATCTAATGTAAAGCTAGTATTCTCTCAGTCATTAAAGATGGTCAATCTTCTAATGGTCAGCCAACTCTAACTGGAGACAAGTTGCCAACAAACTAGTTAACTTCCAGATGCTGGTAACCCTTATTTCACTTGCCTCAAGTTCATAGAATGTGGTTGCTATGAATCACCATATAATTTTCTTCTAGGTATGGAATTAAATATGTTGGTGTATATCCACAATAAGTAGTATCAAAGTGGACCATTTCAATATGATGTTAGGAAACATAGCTATGGGCAGGCCCTAACTGTAGAAATTAAAACACTTTCAAGCTAGCCTATTCAGCAATAATTGATTTGGACTTTAAGGCCCTATTACCTGAATTTAAGAGCATGATTGTTAGCATCATAAATTTGTTCATTTATTCTGAGTTATGGTGATTGCATTTGCAGAGGTCATACGCCTCAAGAAGATGACTATTCAGAGGGAAGGTCTGTTTCACCCATTGCTCACAGTGCATCTAGGTCTCCTCAAGGCTATCGATCTAAAGCTATGGCGAGTCCACCGAGGACTTCAAGTCCAAGAGAGAATGGAAGAGGTGTATTAAGGAGGCAAAGTCCTGGTGCAGGGTCCAGGCTAACAGGTGATGTTATAAAATAAAGAGTGGTCTTTTCAACTCAATTCTTGCTGTTCTGTATGTAGAACTGACTTATATTTTTTGTTTTCAATTGTTTTGATGGTGATATGTTTATTTTTGCAGTCCATGATTATTGAATCATCATTTCGAGCTTGTTTTGTCAAGCCTTGAACAGTTTGACAAGGCTTGTATAGTTGCTGTACATTGATCTTGGACTATCCAAATGTTCAAGAAGTTTTGGATACAAGGCGCAGCTTACACTTGATGGTGTAAAGTATTGTACTAGGATTACCAATACTGTTACTCTGCAGAGTAGGATATTTTGATATGCTTGAGTTTTTTTCCTTTGTTTTTGGGATGACATATTTGAATCTTGTAGCCTTAATTCTCAAACTAAATCAGTATATCTTATTTAATCTACCGTTTCTCTTTATGAGCCTTTGTTATGGGTCATTATGGTTATGTTATTGCGCGTAGAGCATATTTATAAATTCTGATATTGATGCAGGAGTAGATCAAAGCTGTTAGTGTAATAATATTATAATAAGTTCAATTTTTTTGTTTTCAAGGTTTTTTTAATGAGTTAAATAACACCAGGTTTAATTTTTTTCTTCAAGGTGGTTATATTTTTGTTATCTAGGTTTTCACTTGCATTGTTAGGCTTATTATTATACAGTTTATTAGGTTTCACTTATACAGATTGAGTGGGTTTAATGGTTAAACCTGCTGTAGGCTTTAACAGTCAAATTGCTGCTTGGAGGTGAGTCCTTTGTCCCACTAACAAGGGGGTTTCATACATCAATTTAGTGTCTGGTTTGGCCATGACCTTAAAATTAGATTTTTTAGTATTATTAATTTTTTATGATTAGTGGAATTGGCAACTGAGGTGATTATTGTTATTATCATCATAACATTCTTGTCTAATTCCACGAACACCATTGTTTTTCTTAATATGGCTCAGCATACCTCAGACTCCAGAGTAATGCTGTGGTGTGTGCAGAAGCATGGCTGTACCCTTGTTGAGATTGGGTGACCTCTACAACTGCACATTTTGGTTTTGAAATTGTGACTTCCCAGAGCCCCAAAAAAAGCTACGAACTAATAGTTCGTAGTCACGAAGCTCTTATAAAATGAAACTTCCAGAGGCACTAAAACCTCTCAGTATCAAAAACCCAGGGATCCTAGCCACAAGACTTGCAACACGACATGAGCGGGAAAAAGCCTATACAAAATTCTTCCTAGTTAGCTGTCATTAACGAAAAAACCGATAAAAGGAAATTATATTCCCTTCTCTTGTCGTTATATCCTTGTATAGGAGCTGCTCTTCCCAGATAGCTGTCAATAACGAAAAAACGATAAAAGGAGATCATATAATATATTCCCTTCTCTTGTTGGGATATCCTTGAATTGGAGCTGGGTGGGGAGTAGGTCATTAAAATAGTCTGAATGTTCTTACCATTTCCCTTAATTGACGCGACCTCGTGAAAAACCTTTCGAATATCTGTTACGATGCGAGAGCTGCTAATGGCAAATCTGAAAGAGGAGATTATCAGCCCTTGCGTTGTGGGAAGTGGCGAGTTGGCCATTAATGAAGTTTAAACATTTTTAACATCCCCCTCTTACAAATTGACCCAACCTTCTGAGAAGCTGAGAAGTCGAGAGAGTACGGATATCTGAAGAGATTGAGATCAGCTTGGGAAGAGATGGGGAAGTATCTATGCTCTTGATGGCAGAAACATTGAATATTGGAGATCTGGAGTGGTTCTCCAAAGAAAGATCCTCTTATGGGGAGTCTACACCACAAGTATGGGGACTTTTCCATCCTTGATATCAATAGTAAGATGCACCCTGATCAGTGCCCTCTCCGTCTTCTAAAATCTCTGGAGCAGATTAAGGCTTTCCCAAAGATAGACCCTATATCTCCTTGGTATTAATTCCGGTTGAAAAAGACTCGGGATTTATGCAGATCAGAGGACCGGTCCTTCCCTGCCTGGGACTGATACCCTCTTTTCTCATGGTCACCTTCTTCCCATTATCTGGATGTAATCTTTCACGGACCAGAAGGGCACTTCCATCTCTTCTATGCTATGAACTTTCTGGGATGCCCCTATGCATGTGCCCAGATCTATGGCAGAAAGGACATCTGAAGGTTCTCGTAAAATCCATAATTATGCCTATTTGGGTGGTTGCCATTAAACTCCTCAATAACAAAAGCCGTGGCACACCCAAATAAATCTCGAGACATAATCAGCTGGAGAGGTTTTGAAAGACACGAGTGTTGCCCTCTCCTGAAGAATCCGTGGACTTCAAATAGTAAGAGGCAAACCTGGAAGCCTCAATCGTGCATATGCTATCTGAACTAGAATTGAAGTGCTTATTCTATGGAGATGTCTCCAAATAGGAAGAGGAAAACCCTGGAAGCCTCGTCCATATATAGTGCATATGCTATCTGAACTAGAATTGAAGTGCTTATTCTATGGAGAGCACCAAACCAGAATGCAACACGTACTTACCTTTACCTGAACTGTCAGATGGTTCATTCGTATGTATGCATGTATAAGATGGCAATCTCGTGATCCCTTTAGGGTCTAGCTTTCCACAGCGATCAGTGTTGAGACTTTTAGAACGAGTATTTAATGTATTAATAATGCAGAGTTATGATGAGAACTATAATATCCATCTTGACCTAACTTTTGTGTTTGATGAGAACTATAATATCTATCCTAACTAATTACTATTTTCATTGTTATTGTAATTTTTGATTTATTACTGGTATATATATATTTTTTTAACTTGCCCGTCCTTCTAAGTATTTAAAGATTTGGAATTCATTCTTCCTGAAAATTGTCCGCAGGAGGCTTATCATCATTGTTATTGCTCTTTTGATTCGTTACTGGTATTTTTTTAAACTCGCGTTTCCTTTCAAGTAGTTAGAGATTTGGAATTCATCCTTTTTGGAAATTGTCCCCAGGAAGCCTATTATCAATTAATTCAATTTATTCGATTACTTATTTAGAGATTTGGAATTCATTCTTCTTGGAAATTGTCCCCAGGAAGTCTATTATCAATGCAGTAGTCTATAACGCGACTTTTTGAAAGCCTTTCCGGTGGATTTCTCCGGTCAAAATCCGGCAGCAATTCATTGGAATCCCAAGTTAGTTTCTGCACAATCAATGGTTCCCAGGGGTTTTTCAGGGCGCTGAATCCAAATATGCAGTTAAAAAACCATTCTAACTGCTTAAAAATCAAGATTTAACCTCATTTCTTCCGCCGGATTCCGTCAGCGGAATCTCCAAAAAGTCGCATTATAGACAACTCCATTATCAATTAATTCAAATTATTTTGAAAGCCTTTCCGGTGGATTTCTCCGGTCAAAATCCGGCAGCAATTCATTGGAATCCCAAGTTAGTTTCTGCACAATCAATGGTTCCCAGGGGTTTTTCAGGGCGCTGAATCCAAATATGCAGTTAAAAAACCATTCTAACTGCTTAAAAATCAAGATTTAACCTCATTTCTTCCGCCGGATTCCGTCAGCGGAATCTCCAAAAAGTCGCATTATAGACAACTCCATTATCAATTAATTCAAATTATTCGAATACTCATTTAGAAATTTGGAATTCATTCTTCTTGGAAATTGTCCCCAGGAAGCCTATTTTCAATTAATTCAAATTATTTGATTATTTGATTATTCCTCTTTTTTTAAGTTAAAAAGATTGACTCCTTGTTTATATATATATATATATATTTTTTTTTTTTAAATTTTAATTTTTTTTTTAAAAATTATCATGATTTTTCAGAACATTAAAATTATTTTTAGAATTTCTAAATTTTTTTGATTGGATAATTTTCATGGGGTTTAAATTATAATGCTCAGATATAAAAAAAATATATGAAAATTAAAAAGTCTTAAAAAACTATCAATTTGACAAAGTGTACTTATCTAGCTGCAGCCATTATTAAACTATACCATGAGTTAATGCAAGAGCTAGAGCTATTATTGAATGCAGTAGTCTATAACGCGACTTTTTGAAAGCCTTTCCGGCGGCTTTTTCCGGTCAAAATCCGGCAGCCATTCATTGGAATCCCAAGTTTAATAGCTAGTTTAATCAATGGCTCCTAGGGGTTTTTCAGGGTGCTGAATCCAAATATGCAGTTAAAAAACCATTTTAACTGCTAAAAATCGAGATTTAACTTCATTTCTTCCGCCGGATTCCGTCACCGGAATCTCCAAAAAGTCGCATTATAGACAACTCCTTATTGAATTGCACTTTGAATTAATACATTACAAGAGCAATTATTAAATTGTAACTTGAATTAATGCATTGTACCATGCAGCCAACGACATCGTTCTGATAATTAAATTGAACCTCGAGTTAATGCATTGTACCATCCAGCCAACTCCATCGTTCTGATTGCCCGCAAGGACCTCTGATTGACTGCAACCAAGGTCCTTGAGAACTGTCAGTCAGATGTAAATACAAAATAAAGTGATCAAAGTATGAGTAACTTTTTAAATTTTCTTTGTGATCTCGAGATCTGATTTATCGTTTACTCTTACATTCCATTCATCCTCGTAACGGTTTTCACTTTCCTTCCCAATGTTTAGATTTGGACTATGAATATTTGACCCCATAAAACCTACGGTTAACGTCGGCTTGAAATTTAGCCATGTTCCTTTTTGTTGTTGTTAATTTTTCAGGCTTAAAAGGAGTTTTTCCACAATGATGAGCTTTTTAATTTTTTTAATGTATGATAATAAAATGTGTTACTCCCAACTATTATAAAATATAATTATATGAATAAATGTTTAACTTTTTCCCTTTATTAATTTTTCTTTATGTCTTGTAAAAATTAATGAATGATAAAAAACATTTATTTATTTAAAATTTAAAATTCTTCTTTATATGCTTTGTAAAAATTAATCAAGAATGATAAAAAACTATTTTTTATGTTATTTATTTAAAATTTAAAAATTTTTATTACAATTATAAATGAAACTTGTAATTAAAATAAATATTATGAAAATATGATTTGAGAATTTATTTGGTTTTTTATAATAACTTATAATATTAAATTAAAATCTATTTTCCCTATAATTCAAATTTCATTGATTATCTTTTTATTAAATTCATTAACTTTTAATTAAAATAAATATTATGATTTTAATTAATGTTTACATTTCGCACGGGCTATGACCTTGAATTAAGAGCAAGCAGTGAGTGACGGAACTGAGTGACGGAACAGAGGCACAAGGAAAAAACAAGGAAAAGAATTCAGTCATGGCTGAACTACTCAAGGAAATGAGATGAATGAGATGCCATGCTCCAGTGCCAAAGTACCAACCTCAGTAATATCCTACGATGAGGAATGATGCAGTGGTCCAGTGCGAATTTGTTTTTTGTTGTTGTTGATGAAATGCACTTGTTTAATTTGTTTTACCTAAACAGTAGTATAGTATAGATAGTGAAAACAATGATGCTAGATGGATAGCAATCAACTTTTTTAAATTTTGGACAGGGTTTAATGTAGATAGGTGGTTATCTCGTTTCTTTCCAGCAGGTAAGCCACTTAGAACAAATGGTAGTTAATGATTTTGGAAAAGTAATATAAATAGAGAAAGCGCTGCCAAGTTTACAACAAAAATTAATGTTTACATTTCTTAAAAATATGTTTTGAGAATTTATTTGGTTTTTATAATAACTTATAATTTAATAAAATCTATTTTTTCTTAAATTTGTTAACTTTTAATTAATATAAATATTATGATTTCAATTAATGTTTACATTCTTTAAATCATGGATTCAAGTTTTAATTGTCATATTAAGTGGTCTTTATTTAAATAGGTTAATGTTTACATTCCTTAAGAATGTAAATGGTGGGTTCTCGTGTTTTCCAACAATAAATCATGTTGAAGAACGTAACTAGGTTTTGTCGTCATAATTATATTGAAGTCAAAATGTAATATATTTGTCAAAAGAAAGCAAAATGAATTTTGTTATTATTGAATTGACTTGTTAAAGCATGAGTTTTATGCTTGGGTCAATTGTTTTAGATCAAGCCTCCATTTTATGCTTTATGTTATTGTTAAAGTCAATTTTGTTTGAAGACTCCTCAATCCATCAAAGTCTCCTTGTTGTTGGAGGACTCATCAAGTCTACTTCCATAAGTAAACTCATGTCGGCCTAACCTTAAATGAAGGCACAATAATTCAAGGACTCATGTTGACCAATTTTATGAACAAACCACTATATATACAAGCATAAGGTCTTCGCATCACTACACCATAGAAACTCTAGTTAATTGCAGAAGTAATTTCGAATAACCACAGAAACAAGTTCAGATAAATCACAATGACATTCTCGGCATACCTCTCTAAGATAGAAATCGGATTACTGTGGAGAATAAAGACAGAACTTCGGTGATAGATCACAGTGAATATTTCGGTCCTATTTCAGTAGGGATATCTCAGTGCTACCACAAGAAGTAATTTTGGTGCTACTGTAAGTGAATGGTCTCAGTGCTAGTGCGAACACGATGATGAAGTCTCGGTGCAACACAATGATAAGGATTCAGTGTAAGCATAGTGATAAGGTTTCAGTGCTATAATAGTGGACAAATTTTAGTGCTATCTCAATGTTATCGCAGTAAAGATGGTTCAGTGTGCAATGCAATCTCTAGATACAAGTTCAGTGCCATTGCTAGGATCAAAGTGTGAAGAATGATTGCTATAGGAGCAAAGAATGATAGCATTGGAGATGACAAGGTTGACTTGATGGATCTAGTTTCCAGTGTAAATTGTAAGGGTCTTGGTCGTCTCATCTTAAATTTACTGAAGGAAGAATTCTAACCTGGTTTTCCCCTAGAGTGGGGTTTTATCATGGCAGCATGCTTACATCTTGTTATCGTCTATTTGTTGCTTGGCATTAGTCTTACGATAAGAAAAGATAATTCGAAAGAAAAAATAATATTAGTGAAAAAACATCCCAAGATAATGTCATAATAAGAGAAATCATGTAATTTCCATACTTTGGACTTCAACAATTCGTAGGGTCATCAAGTGTTACTGGCATGTTTTGCTAAAAATAATAGAAAACTGACCATGTCAATACTTTTGTTAAAAAATTTGCTACCCCATTTACTATCTATATGGTGGAATATGGTGAAGAGTAAAATCATTCATTTTTTCTAGCCATTTTGCATCTCTACAATATATAATTACATAATTGGATTAGAACATTCATCCAATTCCTCATAATGAACCACACCATAAAAAATTAGGATGTGATCTACCGAAAAAATTCTTTTGAAACATTATGAATCACGTAAGTTTAAATTTTGAAGTAAAATTATTATTTACTTGCACAATTCAAATTCCTTTTCTTTAGCTTATTTATGGTTATATAACTATGTAAGTCATTATAGTTCAATACTTTTGTTAAAAAATTTGCTGCCCCTTTTACTATCTATATGATGGAATATGATGAAGAGTAAAATCATTCATTTTTTCTAGTTGTTTTGCATCTCTACAATATATAATTACATAATTGGATTAGAACATTCATCCAAGTCCTCATAATGAACCACACTCGTCGACCCGTAAAAAATTAGAATGTGATCCACTGAAAAAATTCTTTTGAAACATTATGAATCACGTAAGTTTACATTCTGAAGTAAAATTATTATTTACTTGTACAGTTCAGATTCCTTTTCTTTAGCTTATTTATGGTTATATAACTTTGTAAGTGCCGTGCTAATATTCATAATCTTCATTTATGTGTTGTATGATATTTTTTCGTAACTAATAATATTACAATCAACCTATGATGGTATTATTATTATTGAAAGTTTTTGTTTTTTTTTTGTTTTTGTTTTTGTTTTTTTTTTTTTTTTAACAGAAACGATTATGGAGTGTTTGTATACATCTTGGCCTGAATGCCAAAATTCTGATTACATTGGAGATTTCCTTGTCCTGGTGCCTCTCACTGCAGTGACTAAGGATGCAGCTGGAGCTTGCAGCTTTCTTCCTTACTAAGGAGTCCATGGAATCAATTTCAGAGATTTTCCCCCACTTGAAAATACATACAAATTTATTTAATAGCAGACAGTACAACATGGCAGCGATCAGATTATGGAATGGGTTCCCATGATTCTTTTCCGTCTTTCATCTTGACTCCGGCAGAGAGGAGGGCAACTTTGTTAGCTTCAATGTCCGCCTCTTTATTATGAATTCCCAACACATGATAGTAATTTAAGTTCTGAAAGTTGCTTTCCAAGCCTTTGATTCTGGTTATCAGTCTTGCTAGTTTAAGATCCAGAGCTGGGGATTTGGAAACCATTGCGTGAATGATGATTTGGGAGTCACCGATAACATTAACTTCTTTTATGTTTAAATCTTCAAGGATCTTGAGGCCTTGAAAGAGGGCTAAGGCCTCCGCTTGAATGTTGGAAGAATATCCAAGTCCCCAAGCATAGGAATGAAGTTTTTCCCCAATTGGGTTTACAACAACACCTCCTGCTCCAGCTTTGCCCGGATTGCCCTTTGCTGCCCCGTCAAAAAAGAGGGAGTGTCTTGCTTGCATTTTGATCCAGTCTTGAAAGTCACTCTCAGACTTCCTTATTTCCCAGTGTTTAATAATAGGGGCATTTCTGACTGCTGGTTGGAATTGAAGATCTAGAATCGATCCCCAAATGATGTCATGTTGACTGAGGTTGGAGTTGTCCTTTATTTCAGTCAAGCACTCCTTAATTTGGCATTTGATCTTGATTTCTAAGGTCTTATGACTCTGCTTTATATTTCTGAAGATTCTTCTGTTACGTTCTAGCCATATCTGCCAACATATGATCTTTGGAAGGACTGCCCACGCAGTTTTAATGATCTGGTTTTTAGGAGCTGGGCCAGGGTATCTAGTTGCCCAATTTGAAAAGAGGTCCGCCGTGGTGCAAGGAAGCATGATATTAAGATCCAAATCATGAATAAAAGAGAACCATACATGCTTGGAGAAATTACATTCAAGAATTAAATGCGCTGTTATCTCAGCATTTTCATTGCACAATGAGCAGATGGAGGCACTGTAGAATCCCTTCCTCTGCAAGATGTCATAAGTTAGGATTTTACCATTGTAGAGAAGCCAGACAAAGAAGTCAATTTTGGGCCATGAAGGAGTGCGCCAAACACCTCGCCATGGAGCTGGATTAGGGGGGACATATGGTCTCTCGTTCAATTTGACGTGCCCCAAGGAGGCTGCGTAACATTTGGCATTCGGCCCCCAACCTTTTAGGTCTCGTTTCCTCATGTGTGTGGGCACCAATCCATGCAAGTAATCAAGCAACGTGGTCCATTCATTGGTCAATTGATCCGGCACCTCGATGCGTTTCCAGCCTGCCCAAGTAGAGTTGTTCCATAGAGAAATATCCCACAGCGTGCGCAGTCCCTCTCTGTCCATCCAACAACGCAGCGTGCTAATGGAGGCTTTGTATTCAATGGATCTTTATTCATGATTTTGTCAGTGCAAATGCCGACCTTTTTGCCATTACCTGGGATCCAATAGGAGTGTGCAGTAATTAGAGGGGCAACTTTAGCATACAACGTCAGGAATGCCGAGTTAGGCCGTTGAATAACGTTTTCTAAACATCTGGTGCAGGGTCCTCTGAAATATTTTTTCCAGAGAGCCACTTGAGCCCAGCCAGGATTGGGTGCGATGATTTTCCATATAATCTTTGCTGCCATTGCCACATTCTGCTGACAGATATTTTTAAAATTTAGGCCACCCTCCCACAATGGCTTGGAGATGGTTTCCCAACTAATAAGAGGAATCTTATTTTCGTTTTGTTTTCCTCCCTTCCAAAAGAACCTCCGAATGAATTCTTCCATTTTTTTTAGGATGGTTGCCGGAGCAAGCAGCTCAATGAATTGGAATAAAGGGAGGCTGGTAAAAACAGATTTAATTAAAACAGATTTTCCAGCAGTATTGATGTTAAATTTGGACAACTAGGTCCAAACTCCATGTTCTGATGCTCAGATTAAGAAGCTAATATTTTTGTTGGATTCCTCTTTCTGAGAGGTGTAAAATCCATATAAAAATAGTCTTAATCCGATGAGCATAACTTATATTTTAAATTTATTATTCTTAATAAATTATATGTGCAAGGTCAGCCAGTTTTGTAATGTAGGCTCACATGCCCAACAGATGTGTCACTCACCCTCATTGATGGATATAAATACAAGAAAAGTTGGAGAGAATTTCATCATATCACAACTCACATCTTCCTCTCTCATCCTAAAGAGTACGAGCTGCCTGAAGGACGAATTTCAGCCACACGTGGGAAGGACGAAGAGGACAGACCGTACGGCTGAGCTGCAGTACGATTTTCTGCTGCTAGGGTTTTGCAGAAAGTTTGACCAGCGTTAACTTTGGTCAACGCTTGGTCCAATCAAGCTGAAAATTGGTGGAAGGTTTGATTTTTGAAGGCCGTACTACCTGGCACAAAAATCGAGGTCAAAGGGTTGACTGTTTTGTTGCTGCGTTGACTTTTAGCTTGCTGCCCCTGCGTTGACTTTTCAGGACCACGTTGACTTTTGTAGAATTGACTTGGGTTGACTCATCTACTGGTTGGAGGGTTGTTGTGACACATGCTGGGCTGGCTGACCAAAGAAGACTTTGCTGGTTGAAGCATCCTCTTGACCGCCGAAACGAACACACATTTTTCCTGTTTCTGATTTGTCTTCTGTAAGATCTGCTTATATGTTCTATCTGCATTTTGCTTAACTACTTGTATGATTGCTGTGATAAAAGTGAAATTGCTCTTAGCATAGAACATCTACAAAAATTTACATGGTATCGGAGCTGAGGTGAAGACAAACTCTATCTATAGCAATCATCATCGAAGGAAATGGATTCCACTAAGCTTGAATTCAGGGAGAATGACAAGCTGACTGGAAGTGATGACTTCCATGCCTGGAAGATGATATTAGATCTCAAATTGGAAGATCATGATCTCCTAGATCATGTGACAGGGAAGATTCAAGAACCTCCATCAAATGCCTCTGCTGCTGTTAGAACCAAGTATAAGAAGGGAGAAATCAAAGCAAAGCTGCTGATCAGGGAATCCATAAATAAGAGTCTGGTTGCCTACATATCTGAACTAGGCACATTCAAGGAGATGTATGACAAACTGATACTTATGTTCCAAGTAAACAATGTGAACCAAGTGCTATTCCTCAAGAACAAGTTGAAGAATATGAAGAAGGGCCGAGACGAGTCTATTCAAACTTTCTTTATGAAGTTGACCGAAACCAGGAACAATCTGCTAGCTATTGGGGAGACAATAGCTGATCGTGAGATGGTTCTCACCGCACTTGGAGGACTTCCATATGAATGGCAAGTATTCACAACTACCATTCTCAACAATAATACCATCCCTAACTTTGATGAGCTTCTTTCTAGATGTATGCAAGAAGAAACAAGGATGAAGGAATTTGATAATGAAAGAAATGCTGCCTATGTTGCTCATTCCCGAAAGAAGAACTCTGGTGGTTCTAAGGACAAAGGAAGGACTAAGACTCAAGAGAATAAGGGTAAATGTTTCACCTGCCATAGGACTGGACACTATGCTAGAGAATGCCCCTTCAAGAAGGATTCTCCCGATAGTGACGATAACAACAACAACCGAAGGAATGGGAATCGAAGAAATGACAAATCCAAAGAAAAGAGGAAGGCTCACTTTGGAGGAAACAATCAACCTTCTAAAAGGACCAGAAATACCAGGTATGAGGAGTCTAATGTTGTTGATAAAAGAAATGAGTATATTCTAGTATCTGCTCTTTCAGCTGCATCCCCCCCCGACACTATGGATGTCTGGCTAATCGATAGTGGTGCCTCAAGACACATCACCGGATTCAAGAAGCACTTTCTGACATGGTTGAAAGGGATACTAATCTAGAAATTATCCTTGGGGATAATGCCACTTATCCTGTGAAAGGGACCGGGACTGTGACCCTCCACTTGTCTCAAGGACAAGTCCTCCGTCTACAAGATGTACTCTATGTACCCAAATTGAAGAAGAACCTTGTGTTTGTATCTGCCATGGAAGACAAAGGATTCAATGTAACTTTCTCTGATGGAAAGGTACTCATGTGGAAGAAGAGCTTCAAGGAAGCTATCTCAATTGGTTTTAGAGTTGGTACACTCTACCAGGTTGGAGGGAGTCCGTTGGGAGCTATGACTTGTGATACTATCCGTCAAACCGAACTATGGCACCGAAGATTTGGACACCTTCATTACAAGGCTCTTCCCAAAGCAAGGAAGGTGGTGACAGGGATGCCTGATTTTGGAAATAATCATGAAGGTGTAGGTAAGGGCTGTGCTGAAGGAAAACATACAAGGGAACCTTTCCCCTCAAGTGTCACAAAGACATCTGAGATATTGCAACTGGTCCATTCTGATCTTTCCGGTATGTTGCCTGTAACATCCCTGGGGGATGTTCTTACTATATGACATTTACTGATGACTTCTCTCGCAAAACCTGGATATACTTCTTGAAGAAGAAGGATGAGGATTTCATGTGGTTCCATACCTTCAAAGCCTTTGTGGAAAATATGACCGGAAAGAAGATCAAGATTTTGAGGACTGTCAATGGCACTGAATATGAGTCAAATAAGTTCAAAGACTTTTGCAGAGAAGCTGGCATTAAGAGGGAGACTACCACTGCATATACTCCTGAGCAGAATGGTGTTGCTGAACGCAAGAATAGGACTATTGTGAAAGCTGCCCGTGCCATGCTATGTGACCAGGGTCTACCAAAGTTGGAGGGAGGAGAAGCTGCAAATACTGCTGTGTACATTCAAAACCGATGCCCTCATTCTGCTTTGGACTCCAAAACTCCCGAAGAGGTTTTCTCTGGTAAGAAACCTGATGTCTCACATTTTAGAATTTTTGGATGTCCTGTCTATTTTCATGTGCCGAAAGAAAAGAGAAGTAAGCTGGATGCTACTTGGAAGAAAGGAATGTTTGTGGGCTACAGTGAGACTTCTAAGGCATATAGAGTCTATGTACCTGGTCAAAGGGAAGTAGAGATAAGCCATGATGTCACTTTTGACGAAGATGCTTCCCTGAAGAAAGTAGTAGATTTTCCTAGATCTGAAGAAAATCATGAAGAAAGACCTGGAAATCTGGAAGAACCCCAGGATGAGACTATGCCTGATGTTGAAGGGCCAATGGACCCTATTGATCCTCCCCCTTCTCTAGGAAAGAGGCCATCATGGCTTAGGGAAACCCTCGAAGATGCTGAGGGTCATGCTGCCCCAAGGGGGACATTCCGAGAAAGCAAAAAGCCGTGTAGATACCAAGGGTATCTAGCTGCCATGAGTACTATTGTACAATCTGAACCTGGATCTTTTGAGGAAGCCATCAAGCATCAAGTCTGGAAGGATGCTATGCATGAAGAATATGAGGCTATTATGAAGAATGATGTCTGGGATGTGGTCTCGAGACCGAAGGACAAATCTGTTGTCACCGCTAAATGGCTCTACAAGATTAAACATGGATCTGATGGGAGTGCTGAAAAGTTTAAGGCAAGATTTGTTGCCCGTGGCTTCTCTCAAAAGGAAGGAATTGACTATGACGATATATTTGCACCTGTGGCACAATATACCACCATCCGATCCATCATAGCCCTTGCTGCTATGCAAGGATGGAGTCTTCATCAGATGGATGTCAAGACCGCTTTTCTGCATGGTGCAATAAAGGAAGAGGTGTATGTAGAACAACCTCTGGGATTTGAAGTTCAAGATCGAGACACTTATGTCTGCAGTTTGAAGAAAGCCCTCTATGGGTTAAAGCAAGCACCCA
>APFE031648491.1:166071-178011 GCA_000404065.3 Pinus taeda
CTTGATCCTTTCATTCATCAAAACCTCCTCTAAGGGTGCAAAAGTGCATGTTCTGAGGATAAGTTTTTGACAAATTCCTGGACCCTTCTCTAAATGCATGAGAAGGGTTTAAATACTACTAACTAAATCTAATAATAGTTTCTTTACAAAAAATCAGGATGCGGTTTTCAAATGACCGCCCTTTTTCTAATTTAATAAGCAAAAATAAGATTAAAAGCAAACTATTTCTGTATCTGGTCTTTAAAGCTGCATGTATTCAACATTTGTTCAAGGAGAGTCGGTCGGTTAACTTCTGCTTTGAGCTGGGCTGAGAAAATGGAATCGACGAGTGCTGGCACCACCTTTTCAGCTGCATTTATGATACATTTCACGGTCATCCACTGACTATGCGGTTTTACCAAATATGTCCAATAACATTCCCAATTTAATCTTTTTAGTGCTTGGACTCCTTTTTCCTTTTCTTGTGCTTTCTGCTTCCAATCCTCCTCTAATTTTGATTTGTTTGGTAAATATCCCGGAGTAGTTTTAGCGATTAAATTTGCTCTGTGCAAATTTTCATTTATATAGTCAATGAGAATACCTGCTGTCGTAGCTGCTGTTCCTGCCGCTTTTTCTGCTTCTTTGATTTGATCATCCCACTTACTAAAGAGCAACTCTTTATGATTCTCATTTATCCTGGGTGCGCCTGCCTTTTTTCCTTCATCTCCATCCTGCCAAGTCAGATAATCAGTCACCTGTTTGTCAGCCAGATCATAGTCGCTCCGTAATTTGACCACTTGATTAGTGATATTATCGCTCATCCCGCAATAGTAACTCCATTGTGATATCTTTTGTCCCAACACTTCTTGTTGTTGCAGTAGTTGTTCTTTCAATGCAATAGATTCTGAAATAAACTTTGTAAGCTTAGGCTCATCTTTATGCATCTCTTGTAAACTTTGCAATTGTTTTCCTTTCTCTTCCAGACTTCTTTGATAACCTATTTGCATTTGCTGGAAATCTTCCCGCAACTTTTCAAGCTGTTTGTGTGCCTCATTATTAGCATTGGCCTGTTGCAATTGTTGTTGCAGTAACTGTATTTGATCTTCTTGTTCTTTTAACAGTTGCTGTACTTCTGATGCTTTGTCAATAGTCGCAGAAGCATATGCTCCTGCGATCTGCGACAGTGTAGTGAGATTTTTAGTTGGATTACTATTGGGATCTTTCCATAAGACGTCCAATTGCTCAGCGTCTTGATGCAGTGTATTTTCCAACTTTCTTTTCTTTCTCTGTCTCCTTACTACTGCCTTATGTTGAGGACTATAAAAGATGTCCAGAGGAGGAATTTCTTCTATATTAAGTACAAGCTTTGAAGATGGAGTGGTAGGAGCATGTTCTTTTTCTGAGATATTGCTGACCATGATTGGGATTACTCCTCCTGCAATCTGAGTATTGCTCGTAGGTGTTTGTGGGATTTGCCCTTCAAGATTGATCATTTCATTGAAGGTTTCCCATTTCTTATCCAGCTCGGTTATGACAGGTGGCGATTTGGTAATGAGAGAGGGAGGATCTTTTTGCGAGCAGGTAATAACTTGCTGTTGCGGAATTTCCATTGACTGAGCCGTGTCTTTAGCTGCCTCTTCACTCTTATTTTGGTCGTTCCCGGATCTTTTAGAATGTCCAGATACTTCTTGCGCAGACTTAGATTTAGATCTGGAACTGCTTGAATTTCCACTGAGGCTAATGCTTGGAGTTGGCTCTCTAGCAGGTAATCGTAGCTTTTCTAAAGGAATAGTGGCCAATCTTTTTTCCCTGTATACCTTGAAATTTTGAAAGTCTTCTGGAGATAATTGTGATTGGGCTTCCCGCAAAATTTCTTGAAGCGAGCCTTTATTTTGGAATAAGTCATCAAATAAATCCTTTTTTCCAAAGAATACTTTCACCTTGACTGTAGTTGTGAAATTCTGAGCAATTTCATTTAGGTCAAATGGTCTTGCCGGGATTTTAAATAACTGTAGACATGTTATATTTTGGATTTTTGTAAACGCATGACCTACATCGAATAGCGAAAAGGCCCCACAAACCACATGAAACTGTGGCCATATGGCCTTCTTCTTGTCCTTTAAATCCTTTGTTAGGCTGCCTTCTGAACAGGTTTGATATGCAATTTCTCGAGCCAGAAGTTTATCGGGGATATACAAAGGTAAAACATGGGGGGGGACAGTGCTTCCAAATACTCTAACATAGGTGAATAATTCCTCTCCGAACCATCTTGCGATGGGGATGATATCTATCTGTGCCTCAGGGGGTCTTTATTATATAACATTCTATACAATGGTAGGACAAGCCCGTGACAAATTTGGTAGAAATGGGGAATGAACTGGGAGTCCCATAATATCTTATGATAAACATGGATGGGTAATGGGTCCTGAGTTGTCCATTCTCAACCCATAACAGGAAATTTAGAAACATAACAAATTGAATCCATAACATATGCGGATAGGTAAAAAGGAGGATAGATCCTTTGAGACATGGATCTTTTAGACCGGTAACTGAGAATAGCCTTGACTAGGTTATCAGAAAAGATCTTGGCCCAATCTACAATTATGGCATTTGTGGCAGCATTTATTAACGGTAACCACTCAGATGAAAACTTATTGATATCTGGCTTCCCAAATAATCTACAGAGCATGGCCGCAGCAAAACAATATGGGGAGGTGAGGGAACTAGTGCTGTACATACCATTTTTGTCTTTTTTGAGCGGTTCATCTTTTCTGGACCAATCCTTGGTGGTCTCTGATAGGTTCGGGTTCTCTGCCACGAATTTTTCAATGAATTGCGTATTGTAAGCTGCCTGCAGCTCAGGAAGATGATACATGAGCTTTAAATCTTGTGCAGCGAATGATCCGATGAGCCCTTGTCCTTGAATCTTGAATTGTCTGTCTTTCATTTCCGCATTATCAAGTATCCACTTGATCATGTCCATATATGGGAGAATTTTGGGCCTTGCTACTATCCTATGTAGGAATGAGCATGCTAAATCTTCTAGGGATGCTTCGGAAGAACCCTGTGAGTCTGAGCCAGCGGTAACATTCATTATTCTGGGGTTTTCTTCTTCAAGCAGTCTGTACATGCCTTCCCATGTTGATATCCCTGCGTCTCTGTTGCAAGCTGTGTCTGTATATAAAGGTGCCATTCCTTTCATCTCGGAGCTCTGAGCTTTATTCTTCTTTCCCATTTCTTCCTGTGTATTGCCTTGTATAGTCCTCCGTTCTCTGTCCCTACGGCTCACAAGTGAAATGGAAATGACTGATCAAGAAAGGTGATGGGAGAGTTTTAAATGTAGCAGATACATCAAATATGTCACCTTACGTGAAATAATTCTTTGAAAAGCACGCGTCATATTTCATTAATAATTGACAGCTGATCCTTTTATTATCATTTAAAGCGCATGATCTTGAGTCAGATTATGGTAAGTGGCTTTTCTTGAATGACGTGACCGAAAGATTCGCGATGGAGTGATTTTGCGATTTGCTTCGTAACTTCGCAGATCGCGACATCGCATTATCGCACTATCGCATTATCGCACCATCGCGCTATTGCAAATATAACGTCGCAGAGCTGGTTTGGCTTAATATCGCAACCATCGTTTTATCGCGATATCGCATCGTCGCAGATCGCAGAAGTTTTACGTTTGCCAAATTTCGTTAGCCCATTTCCTGCGATATGCGATATCGCGATCGGAGTTATCGCAAATCGGTAAATCTTGAAGTTTTTTATTATTAGTTTTTCTATTGCGATGCGATAGCCAAACGATAGTACTTTATTATCATTTTATGATGCGGCTTGTTTCTTTTTAAAGACCTTTTTCTTATTATAAACTTAGGTTTTTTAAAGTATTCAAAAGATTTTCCTAAGCTTACGATGGTAACCTTATTTTGAAGAAAGGAAACTCTTGCTTTTCCAAAATTTTAACTAAGGGTCCCCATTCATTTAGTATTCTGAATGACACTTAAATAAAAAAAAGGGGGGGGTTGTTGCTGGCCACAACAGTTTCCCACACTCTGTCAGCAACTCATTCTATCTCTTCCTTCCTCTTTTGTTGCCTGGGTTTTTGGTGGAGTGTCCTAGTGTTATCTCCATTGATTTAACCCCTCTGTTCTCTTGGCTGTCGTGGTTCCTTTTGACTCCTGCAACCTTTGTTTGAGACCTTTGGAGGACCAGCTGTTGTACTCTATCAAACTCCTTTTGTGGTAGAGAGTCAATCCCTTTGTTGGTTCCCTGCTCTAGAATCAAGATTCTCCCTCTCAAGAATCTCCTGTAGGTCATGGTCCTCCATACCACCTTCACTTGGGGTCATCTCATGGTCCCTACCAAGTTCCATAGTGTTTGGTAGGTCCTCCTTTTGTTCGTTGTTTTCCTGTATGATTTCCATGCTATCCTCTTTTTCCTTCTCCGCATGATTGTCCTTCAGTTCCTTGTTTGTTCCATACTTTTCCCCTTCTTCTTCTAAAGTCTCGAAACTGCTATGACTTGGTAGCTTGTTCTCGCTAGGTTTCTTTTGGTACTTTTTCTCCCTGCTTTCCCCCTGCCTCCCACTTTGATGAAACCTTCATGGTCTTTTCCTGTGTTGGTTTTTAGGTTGTCCTCCTTTTTGTTGAGTGGGCAATCTTTGAAGAGGTGCCCATGTTCATGACATTTACGGCATCTGAATGGGATGTGTTCATAGTCGACTGCCTGTACCCATTCCTCATCATATACTTCCAGGATGACTTCATCAGGGAGTGTTCTCGATACATCCATTTCTACACATATCCGGGTGAAGGAGGTATGTTTACATCGCAGAGTCACCTCTGATATTTTTATAAAATGACCTAGTTTATTGCCTATAGCTTTTAAAGATTCAAGCGGCCAATAATCTAAAGGTAAGGAGTATAATCTAATCCATACCGGGACCGATGTGAACGTTTCTCACTCTGGGATAGTTCATCACCCAAGGTCGCATGTAAAGGCATGCGGCAACATAGAAGTAGGGTCCTCCTTCGAATACTCTATCATTGTCCTCTAGGTTAGTGAAAACCACTATGAAAAAATCCTTGGACCTAGGATGTAGATTTATTTCTCCCTTCGATTTCCAATTGTTTCTTATCCATGTGTACAACGCTTTCTTTGTGGGCAATATACCCATAAACTTACATATGACCGTGTAAGTCGCCATGTGATCTCTGTGCATCTGTAGTGCAGGATCATTTAAGACCACCTGGGGTTTAATGTTTGTCTTGGGCTTGCAGGGTCCTGTCGTAGATATGTTCTCAGTTCTCTGATTACTGTCTCCTGATTTCGTTTCCCTCCTAACTTTCTTGGGGATCTCTTCCTTTTCAAGAGATTTGCTGCTTTCCAGCTTTTGAGTGCCAGTTGTCTTTGTCTCTGCCTTCGTTGGTTTCCGGAAATTGTTCAGACTCGCCTTCTTGCTTTTGTTTGAAACCACGTTACTGTAGGAGGGAGTGGAGCTCCCCCCTCCGTGCTCCTCCATAGTTACCAGCTCGCTCCTATCGCTCCCTGTCAGCAAGATACCTGTACTCAAATTACTCTTTCAGAAGCTATTATCAATGGCTAAAAAAAATTTATGCATGAAAAACGACACATGTCACAGTATTTCCATGAAGAGTAACACTGAGAAGATTAACCCCAAAGTCTGTCTTTATTATTCAAAAAAAGATTACATGAGAGGTGTTAACTTAGCACACGACTCAGAGATCGGATGGATCAACTGACAAATCACTTCCTATTTAAAGATAAATCCTTCAACAGTTAGTTTGAGTGATCCTCGTCAAAGCAATATCGACTGTTGATGAGGATTAAAATTTCTTTTAATCTTATCCGTCGAAATATTAAATTCTTGAGGAAATTCGAATTTTTCAATTAAATGCATTTTAATTAACTTAAAAATATTTTTTTGAGTTAATTTCCTAAAAAAAGTGACTTTGACTTAACTCCTAGGGATCAAAGGCTTAAAATTTAGCAAAATAATTAATTTACCTTAGTCCCGGGATCTTTTAAAATTTGATTTTTAAGGACCTACGAATTTTGTCTTTGGAGAATTTAAATTTACCTAGGACCTAGAATTAATTAAATTTATAGCTTAGGATTTTAATTAATTTTGGCTAGAAAATTTAATCAATTAACCTATGAGGGGATAAATTATTTTTCCAACTCTCAAGACACTTCATGTCATAATTTTCCATAATTTTCATATTTTTTACATCATAAGGGGGAAAACCCATATGTAATAGACCTTCACAAACTACTCATTTCTGCAACACAAATATAATCAAACAAACTAAGCAATTTGTAATAAAATAACCTGAGAAAATTGTTAGGATTATTCCCAAATTACTTTTACATAGACTCGATCTATAACACTAGGACTTGTCTAAGATTCCAGTGACAAAATACATTCCGACTTTGGGGTGAGACTGAAGGAAAACTTTGCTGACCATTTGAGAATGGATTGATGAAACAAAAAACCTCCTAGAATGTAGATCGTCATCAAAAAAGTAGGTTTAGCTAGGCCATTACATACATGACACGGTTCTGCTGAGATTATTTACATCATATATATGCAGAATGGGTTTACATTATAAGATGATGATCAGGTCGCTGATGATAGCTGGATGGCACAGACACATCGATTAGGGGCTATCCCTTTTGCAAAAAGGGGGGTGTACTGCTATGGGTCGTTAACACGTAGTGGTCAACACCCCCCATCCTAGACCATTTACCACCTACCCGCCACTGCAAACTGCTTCCTCCTACTGCCACACCTCTGCCAATAATCCTGCTAAACTAGTACGCCGCTAATGCCCCTGCTAAAATAACCATTGTTAAACCTTCTGGTAACTTAGTAGATTTATCTGTTAAGTTATTTAATGCTTCCGCCAACTTTCTAATTAATAAATGTTAATGCACCAATAATAGTAATTTGAACTAAACCGTTGAATGCCCATTCCAAATTTAAATCTTTGCTATCGTTCCATTACTCATCCTTTTGCTATTATTGCCCAAAGAGCTAGGACATTCCAAATAATGATCAATTGTAGCAATCTTCTGTGTTATCAACCATCAATTTGACTGGGTAATTTCTTAAGTTATCCTCTGTTCTATTAATTTCTTGAAATGGCTAGTCAAAATGGAAAATCTAAAATAGTTGTAGAGTTCGACGCTACCCCCTGTGTTAGCTTGGATGAACTTCCTTTGATCGATACACAATTCAAAATTACTGAAATCCAATGTGAATTCGATCTCTATGAACTCCATAATTGGGCATATCAAAAATTTGAGGATGCTAGTGATGAATTTTGCTTCTGGGAGTCAATGTTGCCTCAATTTTGTTTTCCCCAAACCTATCATTTTCCTGAATTCATCATCTGGTGCGAGAGTCACTACTTACCCAACCAAAGAGCCATAGTGGCTAGAAAAAATGAAATTTTGTTCTCAATAATCTCTGAGTCCATTTGTCAAGCGTTGGAGATCAATCCCCAAGGCTCCCTTCATGCTTTTTCAACTGATTCCCTCATGGAAATTTATCAGAAAGTTACATTTTAGCAGCGAGTCCACTTTTTTGAGTCTTTTTTGCATGAACATTCAGAATTGCCCAGAACCAGTGCACCATATTCTTTTGCAATTTTTCTAGAGATGTCTAGGCAAGTTATTTCTGTAGTTTCTTGTCTTTTAAGGTATCAAACTGATCAGTGGGTAGATGAAATAATCCTTGGATTTCTGTTAGTATTTTCATCTAGAAAGAAACCCTTAGTTCTTTTTAATTTTAGCAAGTTTTTATTAGATGCTATCCATGACCAATTCCTAGAATTCAGTGTTGAATGATCTTTCAAACATCAGTTTGTTCTAGTCTATTTGTTTTTTTATCATCAGTCTCAAAGGTTTAAATTTCTGTTACAAAAGGTAGATTCACAAGGCAGACTATAATCAGTCATCCACTGGACCTCTTTGGTTAGGAAAAAAACAGAGGAATACTCTTTTAGTGATTTTGTTAAACAATTTTTGTATATGGCATTATGTCTTTTGAGCAGTGATGCAGTTCCTAGAGTCTCTACAAAAATAAAAGAATTTTACATCTCAATGAACAATCTAAGGTTAGAGATTGGTATCTCTATCAAAATTTTACAGAAATCAGAGTTGATGGCGGTGAACTTCCTCATAAACTGCAAATTTTTTTGCCTATGAGGATTTTTGCTTTAGAATTCATTAGGTATGTTAGGGTCCTATAAATTATAGGATCTCAGGGTGATTGGGTATTTTGTATTTGTAATTTCATATTTTACATAATTTTCAATATTCAAATGATTTCCAAAAATATATGAAAAAAGAAAATGAAAAGAGGGTATGTTAAAAAAAATAAAAATAAAAAAAGGGCAATAAGAATCCCACAAAAGAAAAATAGAAAATAATACGGAAAGTGCTGCAAGTCTAAATGCCGCTACTGATAAGTTAGTTCTTTTAGTTCATCATCAAATAAGGTTGTCTGCGAGTTGTTTTTGAATGCCACAATGACTAAAGTTCTGTTCAAATCATACAATTTAATCACGATTGAACACATTTCAATTTCTGTTGAATAGGTCAGTGAATAAAGATTTATCAAACAGTTTAATCTTAGTAAATCAATAGCTAGGTAGAAATAAAATTGATTCAACAATTTAATCTGAATCAATGGTGAAATAAGTGATAGGATATGATAGATTTTCATAAAAAAAGCGATTTGGGTCCTGCTAGTTTAAATGCACCTTGCAAAACAAGAAGAGGAAAAATGTTAGCTTAGAAAAAGAATTGAAATGAGAGGGTAGGTAGAAATAGAATGGTGACTTCAGGAAAAGCATGAAAATTTTATCCTAAGTCAAATTTTAAAGATATTTTCATGCACAGGAGAAAAGCAAAGGGGTAAAGGTTTTATTCTAAGGTTCAGTATATCAAAAGACATTTGGTGCATTATTCCTAATTTTCACCACCCAAAAGTCGTTCCTCTGCTTATATTTCATTCATTCCCTTACCCCACCACATGTCCATCGCATCACGATAAAGCACTGCCACCTTTCATCTCATTCGAACTCCCCATTTTCATACCCAACAACGAATATTATTTTTTGCCCCCCCCCCCACCATCCAAACTTTACCGTCGGGGCACGCGGGGGGGGGGGGGTCCGAAATGGGCGGTATTGAAACTCGAACCCATAGCAACGTGGCACCATTTTGTGTTTTCGCAACCCCCTCACTGAAACCATTAACCACCTCAAGCCCCTCCGAAAACGGTTTTCTCCGCCAAGTGAAACCACCATCTATCCGTTACAGTCTCGCCATTCTCGTCTTGCCACCTCATCTATCTATTGCTCCCGCCAATCACGTCCACTCCCTCCAAATCAACTCGTTAAGTAATTTAATTATTTAACCGTTAACGTAATGGATCCGTGCCATCATCGATGAAAAACATGAAAAATATAAAATCCCTCCTTTCGCCCATTCTTTTGTTACCAATATAATACTCTCCTAATACCTTTTTCTGTGATAGGTTTACTAATTCAAATCGTAACAGTTTAATGCCGCTGAGGATCACACCAATGAACTGACGTACGAACCAGTGCCTCTGTTTTCTTCTCTTCTCGAATCCGATTCCATTTCTGCACCCTGTAAACCTGCACAATCAAGATTTCACCAATGTTCTCAGCTTAATCCGATCATGCCTCCTAAAGATAAGGGACATGAAGAACCTATAAGTCCTCCGATCCACCCTACGATCGATTTTCATCATATACCTTTTGGCAGACAGAAATTAAAAAATCCATGAAACCCTATGTCAGTTTGAATTATTTGAAGTACTCTGCTAGCTTGAAGACAAATTCATTGATAACTCTGACGACATTGGATTGTGGGAATCCGATTTGCCCCATTATATCTTTCCCCACACCCACAGTGCCCCTGAACTCGGCAGGAAATGTCATGCTTGTTATGTACCCAGCCAAAGCGCTGTTATCGCCCCTACGGGAGAAATTTTATTCACCTTAACTCCCCAATCTATAGACTAAATGATGCAAGCTCCTATAATAGAGAATGCCACACAGGAGAAAGCAGGAAAAAGGATCAGAGAAGAAGAGTCACCTTCAGTGATTGATACTTCGAGCGAAGACTTCAAAATCATATACAGGAAGAGAACTAAGCTCAATCCCAAAGTAAACCTAGGCAAGGATCCAGATCAAGAAGATATTATCACCACCAAAGAGACACCTGCTTCCTCACAAGTAGGTGATCAGACTATGCTTTCTCCTACCACCTCGACAACTTCATAGGATCAGCAACAAGTTATGCAAACCAGTCCATCTACCACAGAGGAGAAAGAAAAGAGCATATTTGATACATTCAAGGAGATTAAATTCAGAAATGAAGCTTTGGAGATCAATACATATAATCAGTTCTGGAAGCAAACTTCCAGTTCTCAAAGTAGATTGCTGTCAGCCTTTGACTCTAAGAAAGACAAAATTGTTAAAATTGGCAACTAGGGCCAAACTCCATGTGGGTCATCTTATTAATGGAAGCTGATATTTTTCTTGGATCCCTCTCATCGAGAGGTGTAGGATTGCTCTAAAAATCATCCGATTCCGATAAGTATTCATGGAGATATGAATTTATTTGTGTTATGGGATAATTCGTCAAGGTTGGCCAGCAACCAAATAAACCCTACTTGTGCTCAATCTTTTAGTACAAATAGAGGTGGCCTTCAAGTCATTTCAACACACTTGGGATCTCTTCCTCTCTACTTGTCCTTGGGTTTTAGTAGGAGGAGAGATCTTAAGGGATAACGCTGCCCTAATCTAGATGGCAGAAGCTGGAACTGCCGGGAACAGCCGGAAAAGTTGGAATTGCCGGGAACAGTTGGAATTCCCGGAACTGCCGAAACAGTCGGGAAAGCTGACACAGAGGGCAGAAGCCGGAACTGCCAGGGAAAGCTGGGAAAGCTGGAAAAGCTGAAACTGTTGGAACTGCCGGGAATAGCTGGAATTGCCGGAATTGCCAGAACTGCTGGGAACAACTGGAACTACCAGAACTATCAGAACTGCCAAGAACTGCTGAAACTGCCGCAACTGCCGAGAACTGCCAGAACTACTGCGAACAGCCGAAACTGTTGGGAACTGCTGCGAACAGTCGGAATTGCCGGAACAACCAGAGCATGTCTCGGGAAAGCTGACACAGAGGGCAGAAGCCGGAACTGCCAGGGAAAGCTAGGAAAGCTGGAAAAGCCGAAACTGTTGGAATTGCCGGGAATAGCTGGAATTGCCGGAACTGCCGGGAACAACTAGAACTGCCAGAACTATCAGAACTGCCAGGAACTGCTGAAACTGCCGCAACTGCCAGAACTATTGCGAATAGCCGAAACTGCCGGGAACTGCTGCGAACAGTCGGAACTACCGGAACAACCAGAACATGTCTCTGAAGGAGAGCAGCATGCAAGGGACAACTAACTAACATTGGGACAATTGTATGGTACTTAGCAGCAAATACACCAAGCATGTAATGTTATAGCTAGCATGCAAGGGACAACTAACATGCAACAACAAGCATGCTAAGGACAACAAGCATGCTAGGGACAACAAGCAAGCAAGGGACAACAAGCAAGCAAGATGCAACCAACACATAGGTTAGTATGGCAACATGGTGAAACAATGACACATAATGCAATACAGTGATGGGTACAGTCATGATTAATGAAGTGTGATGATATGCACATAGTGATGTTGGGTGCAACATGGTGCAACACAGTGAGGTGCAGCATAATCATGAAATGCAGCACAACGACAGGTGAAGGAGTCACCTTGGAGAATCAGTTGAAGCAGCATATCTTCAACATTCTCATGTATCATCTTCTTAGAGATGATCTATTCTCCTATCTAAATAAGGCAA
>APFE031648491.1:178256-212904 GCA_000404065.3 Pinus taeda
AGAACATATAAGAAGAATTGATCAAGGGTTTCCCCACATTGGGTTTTGTCCCTGACTAGCACCACATCTTGTGTCCTCTTGTCTTGGCTTGTCTTCTACTATTTATGTTTATGCTCTATTTGCATTTTACTTTAATGTTGATGTGATTGCTAATCTGGAAAAGATATTGAGCTAACTATGAAAATTGAAATAAATTGCTCTAAGCATAGAACATACCTAAATTTAACATGGTATCGGAGCTGAGGTGAAGACAATGCTCAAGCAAGAGTGAAAGAGAAATCACTGAAGACAGTTAAGAAAGGACAAAAGGATCAATAGTTTCCTCATCCCTCTTCAAATTCACCGAGATTGAAATCAAAGCAGAGAATATTATCAAAATGGCGCAGCAGAATTTGGCCTACCTAAAGATCACTTCATTGGGAAGACCGGATCTCAAGGTGGAAGGAAAGGCAGATAACTAGTTCGGCCATTATGCAAAGGAGTGTCCGAATGGCAGGGACACATCACTTGATGATGATAACAATCATTCCAGGGACATCTTCAATTGTCAGGTAATGCAGGTCATCAAGGAAACGACCGACTCTTTAGAGAAAGCAAGGAACCCCAGGTATGAAGAATCAAATGTTGTTTTTGATTAGATAAAGAAGCATTATCTTGTATTGGCCCTCTCCTTCAGATTCTTTGGGAATCTGGCTTATTGATTGTAGTGCTTTAAGGCACCTCATTGGATAGAAGGGTGCTCTCTCGAATTTGGTAGAGACAGAAACAACTATGGGATTATACTTGGAGTCGATGCCACCTATCCTGGAAAGGGTGTAGGGAATGTTACCCCTCAATTGAATGAGGGTAACTCTATTCATTTACAAGAATCTCTTCTATGTACCTAATCGCAAGAAGAACCTAGTGTCCATCTCGAAAATGGAAGTCAAAGGTTTCAGGGTGGCCTTCATCGATGGAAAGGTACGTCAATTGACATATTGCATCTATAACACCAGAGTTCTACCTATGGGGCCCTACCCGATGTGAGTCAGATGGTGATAGGGATGCATGAATTCAAGAAGAGCATGAAGGTACATGTTTGAGATGTACCGAAGGAAAATCTAACAAGGGGACCATTCCCGTCATGTAGCAGGTCCACAGGTTTGGAACAACCCGAGGAGTTTGAGATTCATGATCGGGAATCTCATGTATATTGGTGGAAGAAAGCCCTCTATGGCTTGAAGCAAAATTCCCCGGGCGTAGTATGAGAGGATTCATTGCTGTCAGATGAAGCTGAGATTCACTAAGAGTGAAGCCGATCCAAACCATTGTTTGAAGGTTGTGGATGATAGACCTCTCATACCAGCACCTTCTGAGGACAACCCATTTCAAACAGGTGCAGACCCTCTCACTTGCAAAAGTAAGAGGGAGTTGGATTTCGGATGTGGAATGGTAAACTGCAAGCTCGTGACTACCTTGTGGATCTTAACTTTCAGAAGTTATATGGTAGTGATGCCAGACCAGATTTGGGAAATGCCTCTCAGTTTCATAAACTCATTCACATTGATGTTCTTGGTGAACTTCTGTCCGGATATATGTTTTGCAGTTAACATGGTGAGCTCATGTTTGATTGAGCCTCACTGGATTGGCGCTAAGAATCCTTTGAGATATCTTCAGGGTACAATCTCTCATGGATTGAGATACACTGCCGAAAATGTGAAGCTGCATGATTATTCGAATGCTAACTGGGCAGACAGTGTGAAGGATCACTATAGCACTTCTCATTGTTGGTTCTCTTTGGATTCTGCTTCAATATCATGGATGCGCTGGAAGCAGAAGTCAGTTGCTATAAGCACCGCCGAGACCGAATACATAGCTACGAGTATGATCTCGTATGAAGTTGCCTGGTTGTGGAAGCTCTTCAGTGAGCCGTTTGTACACATGATGAATATCACTGTGATCCTCTGTAATAATTAAGGGGGGATTCGATTGTTGAGGAATCCCATATTCGATGATTGCTTCAGCAGATAGATATTAGATACTGCCTTACCTGGGATATGGTGAGTCGATGAGCGAGGAGGCTCCATCGCATTGAGACTGATGTACAAGTCGTAGACATTTTGTCAAAGCCTCGTGAAAGGTCAAATTTGTGACTTTCCCAAACGACTTGGAGTTGTTGGGAGACCTTCTTATAAGGGTCTTGCATGTTGCATGCATTGGGCTTTGGGAGCTCTGGGGGGTTTGGGGTACTTACTGGAGCAACATACGACCACAGGGTGACTCACCCTCCCCTGGTGGTGCGCTATGTACAGGATGATAGGTTCAACCTTCCCCTCTGATACCCCGTGGCGACTGTGGAACAGGATGATTAGTTCTCCTGTGGGCCGGGATGATTAGTTCTCTTGTGGCAACTGTGGAACATGATGATTAGTTCTCCTGTGGGCTGGGATGATTAGTTCTGCCGTGGCAACTGTGAAGCAGAATGATTAGTTCTCCTATGGGCCGGGATTATTAGTTCTCTCGTGGCAACTATAGAACAGGATGATTAGTTCTCTTGTGGGCCGGGATGATTAGTTCTCTCGTGGCAATTGTGGAACATGATGATTAGTTCTCTTGTGGGTCGGGATGATTAGTTCTCCCGTGGCAATTGTGAAACGGGATGATTAGTTCTCCTGTGGGCCGGGATGAGTAGTTCTCTCGTGGCGTCTATGGCGCAGGATGATTCGTTCTCCTATGGACAAGATGATTAGTTCTCTTGTCGAGGCATCCTACCTACGCAGTCTAGGACTCATGGGAAGTACCTCTCATCTAATCAATGAGCAGGGAAATGGGGTTAGGGACCATAGTAGTACTATCAATGGACACATCATTGTATCTACCCTACTCCCCATGCTAGGATGACCTCCATTGATCTGGGATCAACAAAACTCACTTCGGGTCAGTAAGAGTGATGTGACACACTCTTTTAAGATGAAACTGACTTCAAGTCAGTAGAGAATGGTATGAGACATTCTCGATCAATTCTTCTTCTTCATGGTTCAACAGAGTAGAGCTCAGCAGAGCAGAGCAAAGTAGAGCTCAACAGAGTAGAGCAGTGTAGGGCACTGATGGCAGAGATAGTATAGTCGGACATATGGATCAGCGGATGGAGTTCTCCCTAGTTGAGAGGGAGTGTAAAAACTAACAACTGGGCCAAACTCCATGTGGGTCATCTTATTAATGAAAGCTGATATTTTTCTTGGATCTCTCTCATCGAGAGGTGTAGGATTGATCTAAATATCACCCGATTCCGATAAGTATTCATGGAGATATGAATTTATTTGTGTTATGGGACAATTCGTCAAGGTCAACCAACAACCAAATAAACCCCACTTGTGCTCAACGTTTTAGGATAAATAAAGGTGGGCTTCAAGTCATTTCAACACACTTGGGATCTCTTCCCCTCTACTTGTCTTTGGGTTTTAGTAGGAGAAGAGATCCTTAGGGATAACGTTGCCCTAATCTAGAGGGCAGAAGCTAGAACTACCGGGAAAAGCTAGAACTGCCAGAATAGCTGGAATTGCTGGAATAGTCGGAATTGCCGGAATTGTCGGAACTCCTGGGAAAAGTTGAAACTGCCGGATTTGCCGGGAATAGTCGGAACTGCCGGGAAAGCTGACACAAAGGGTAGAAGCTGGAACTGTCGGGAAAAGCTAGAACTGACGGAATTGTCAGGAACAGCTGGAATTGTCGGAACTGCCAAGAACAGCTAGAATTGCCGGAACTGTCGAGAACTGCTGGAATTGCTGGGAACAGCCGGAACTGCTGGAATTGTCGGAACTACCGGGAATAGTTGGAATAGTTGGAACTGTCGGAACAGCCAGGAAAGCTGACACAGAGGGCAGAAGCCGGAATTGTTGGGAAAATCTGGAAAAGCCGGAACTCTTAGAATTGCCGGGAATAGTTGGAATTGCCGGAACTGGCGGAATTGCCGGGAACTGCCGGAATTGCCGGAACTGTCATGAACAACTGGAATCGCTGGAACTGTCGGAACTGTCGAGAACAGCCAGAACTGCCGGAATAGCCAGAACTGCTGGAACAGTCGGAACTGCTAGAACAACGAGAGCATATGTCTCCGAAGGAGAGCAACATGCAAGGGATAACTAACTAACATTGGGACAGTTGTATGGTACTTAGCAACAAATACACCAAGCGTGCAATGTTATAGCTAGCATGCAAGGGACAACTAGCATGCAAAAACAAGCATGCTAAGGACAACAAGAATGCTAGGGACAACAAGCAAGCAAGGGACAACAAGGAAGCAAGATGCAGCCAACACATAGGTCAGTATGGCAACATGGTGCAACAATGGCACATAATGCAATACAGTGATGGGTACAGTCATGATTAATGAAGTGCGATAAGATGCAACATAGTGATGATGGGTGCAGCATGGTGCAGTGCCATGAGGTGCAGCATGATGACGAAATGCAACGCAACGATAGGTGAAGGAGTCACTTTGGAGAATCAGTTGAAGCATCATGTCTTCAACTAATCTCATGTATCATCTTCTTAGAGATGATCTTTGCACTTATCTAGATAAGTCAAAGTGTTGACTTCTGTTGTAAATGTACTATCTCTCTCTCACTCTCTCTCTCTACTGAACTATTGAAGAACATATAAGAAGAATTGATCAAGGGTTTCCCCACATTGGGGTTTGTCCCTGACTAGCGCCACATCTTGTGTCCTCTTGTCTTGGCTTGTCTTATGCGATTTATGTTTATGTTCTATCTGCAGTTTACTTTAATGCTCATGTGATTGCTAATCTGGAAAAGGTATTGAGCTAGATGTGAAAATTGAAATAGATTGCCCTAAGCATAGAACATACCTAAATTAACAACTATTAACTATATTAGTGGTAAAATTTGTTGTTTCAAGAATTATTGGTAATGTACCTTGAAAGACGCACGTGCTATCATCTTCATAATGTTAACAATTACACATCCATGACACCTCTGGTTCTTCCAACTTCTCTGACATAATCAATGTAGTTGAACCCTTCGAGATTTCTAGATCCAATGTTCTTAGAATAATGTGGCAGGCTCAAACGTTAGTGTCCAAGCAGTTACTCACCTTTATCACAAGTTGACCAACTAGTTTTCCTATTCTAGATAACTTTCAAGATCTCCTTACATGCCACAAACAAAATAAGGTATCGCAAAGAGAATCTCCCTCTGTTTCTAAAGGAAAACAATCTCTGTTAAATAACAAAAGATATTTTTTGTTATTTTTGGAACAGTGTCCTTGAGAACATTGCCAGAGAAATCATAATACATGAAGAGTTTATATACTCTCAAAATCTTCCAAGATCACGTAATCATAATTGAGCCTTAGCAACTATACAGTTATGAGGCATCCTAACCCATATTCATGTAATCAATTTTCCCTTAGATGATTATGTAATAAACAACTATACAGACAAATATGCATTCTATTGACAAGAATCTATAAACCCCTATGAAGGTCTTACAAGGAAAGGAATATTTGTACTAGGAAGATCCACCTAAAGAAGTCAATTCCTGATGGCTCAAACAACAAAGGTCGTTGTGCAATCTGCAGGTACCAAGAAATAATCCCACACAGCAGTGTCCAAGTTTTGCTAGCATCTTTTTAAAAAAAAATTCATTTCTCCCCATGTAGGTTGACCATAACAATGTAAAGTTTCATTGTTCAAAAGTTTAGTGCCTCCTTGGTAAAACCATGGATGTCATATTCAGTGACTATGGAATACTCTGAGGTATATTCAGTAATAAATTTTGTTCATCAATAGAGTTTTGGCATTTTCTGGCTAAGTTAAGGCACCAGCACCACAACTGTTATGAATAACCTAGTCAAGTCTCAAGAGAGAGCCTCTTTTGTCTCATCTCTATATCAATCCATGAAATGGTAGAGAGCCTAACAACCTTCTCTTTTAATCACTCAAGCTATACCAAATTGACAAGTTGTATTCCTACCTAACCAAACACTTTCCATTTTTTTTCTTCCTCATAAAAAGATATCAGTCAGCAGACTATTTTAACACCTTGTTTTAGGATATTAACCCACTGGCCTTTTTTCTATGGTGACTTTCCAAACCCAATAGCTCCTCCATAAGATTACTCTCGTATTGAATCTAAAACCATTTAACTATGATTAATTGGTAGCACATACAATTTGCAAGGAAGGGTCACAGTTTCAAGTTTGGACCGTTTGGTCAGGTTTATAGCTTAAATGGCAGTTTCATTCTTTGAGTTAAACTATCTTTGACATATATGATATAACTTACCTTTTCTATTTTTATGTCACTACTAAAAAAATCCATGAAATGTGCAGGCAAGGTCTAAAATCAATGCTTAACTTGGCTTCCAGAGTGATGTTCCACATTTGAATGGACTTCCCAAAACATTGCATTGTGTTTATATAATGCTTCATGCATCTCTGGTGAAAACTAAAGGCTGGATGCCAAATGTGTTTGTCAGGTGTTGCTTATGAATTCATAGATAAGATTGGTTTATTTCATATATTCTCAAGAGAGAGCCTCTTTTGTCTCATCTCTATATCAATCTATGAAATGGTGGAGAGCCAAACAACTTTCTTTTTTAATCACTCAAGCTAAACCGAATTGACAAGCTGTATTCCTACCTAACCAAAAATATTCCATGTTTTTTCTTCCTCATAGAAAGATATCAGTCTAGGGGATATCTTGATGCAAAATGTACATCTCAGCAGAGTATTTTAACACCTTGCTTTAGGAGATTAACCCACTTCCCTTTGTTCTATGGTTACTTTCCAAACCCAATAGCTCCTCCATAAGATTACTCTCGTATTGAATCTAAACCATTTAACTATGATTAATTGGTATTTCTTGATCAAAATTTATAAACATTTACCAAATACCATCACACAAATGGCATGGTTAATATCAGCAAAAGGCACGGGTATTAGTGCAGCAATGATGAAACATTTGGCACACGAAGAATACAACAATGCAACAGCTAGATATAGTATTTGAAAATGAAAAATAAGAGATACTAGAATGCCATAGTTGACATTGTAACATTGTGCTTGGCACAGTTAGGAAAGAAAATAAAGATAGTTAGAAAAGGATATTCATTGCAGCAAAGTAGGCACTTGGACATAGTAAATTCAGATGTCCCATTTGTGGTTTGATATTCCTTTTTTTTTTCTCTGCATAATGAATTTATAGAGGAAACCCAGTGGGTACTTCCCCTCATTCTGAGAGTGGTAGCCAGGGTAAACTGGATTCTTCAGGGCTCAAGGCCAGCTCAATTGTCAGCAACTAGCTCATGAAGATTGCAAGCATGTCATAAAGTGGAATATGAACCCAGATGTAGGAGGATAACTACTTTCCTCTCAACAACTGGAGCTACACCCAATTGAGCTATGGTTTGATAATTGGCTAAATTTGATATATTTTTGTAAGACAATTCTCTCATGGGGAGTGGGTACAGCAGAAGGAGAATTACGTTAGATCAAGTCAGAAATGTGAGAGTAAATATCCATGATAGAAAAATACATGGGAGACAACTTTTTCGTGTATATAGAGAAGGATACTAAGAGCAAGGCTTAATGTGGAAAGGTGGTGGTACGCAAAGCAAAGAAAGGAAAAAAAATATCGAGGGGATAAACAGAAATGTCTCCTCTCGTTTATATATTTTGCTGATTTGAAAAAAATCTTACTCATTTTCATTCTTCTTCCTTGTATGTTTGTTGCCCCGTTTTCCACTCCTCCTCACTTCTTTCTCTTTGAAACCAACCCATTTCTTTATCTCTTTATGTCCTCATCCATTCTCTTTCAAAATGTTTCGGTTAAACGTTTGCTCCATGAATTTCACATAAACTCATCATCGATATCTATTGATCTTCACCATTTGAGTCTGAGCAGGACCATTTTTGTCTCTGATACCTATTTCCATGGTTCTTTCATACCTTCAAAGGAGAAGGAACTTCAACATGCACAACCATGAGAAAAGCACTGGGAAGAGATGAAGAAGACAATGGAGATGTAGGACAGAAAAAATCTCTCTGTTTCTAATTGATTAATTGCAAATAAATGGTACTCTCAAAGTGTGGTAATTGAGAGGACAACTGACTCTAGAGTAAGTTCATTTTTTCCCTTTTTGAATGTAACATGGCATATTAAGGTTTAGGAATCCCATGATAGGAATGTATCTTTGAATTTAACACAACATATTAAGGTTTAGGAATTCCCTGATTGGAAGGTACTACTAACGAACACTTAAAAATGGAATTACCATACGCTGCGATATCCATGATGGTTGGATCACCAAGAAACAAGTACTGCTATGAAGCATGGATGGACTGTTAAATTTGAACACAGAGTATGGTTGGATCACCAAGAAACTAGTACTATTATGCAGCATGGATGGACTGTTAAATTTGAAGACATAGTATAGTAAGAAACATGAAATATCATTATGCACTAGTTTAAATCAATGTTCAATGCAAATGAGATAAGGTGTCCTTCAAATCACATTATACACTTGTCTCAATCATCACTGCATTGAGCCATTGCTAACAGAGAGTTTGATAACAGAGACAGTTTGTTAACAAGCACAGTTTGATCACATCTTCCAACTATAAACTCAAAATACTAATGGAAGACAGGTGATCCTCATGCATTGGAGACATAACATATTTGTTTTCATAGACATTATCTATTCACAACTAAAACTTCATTCCCTACGGGCCTTTCCACTATACGTGATTAATTCGCTTTACAAAAAACCTCTTTTCCAATCTATCTACTACCTGAGGTTATATAACCTTATCTTCTTCAAAAAGATCCTTTATTTATAGCAATATCGACATGAGAGCAAGACTTCCAAAAGAAGTCTTTAGAATATTTCATCACACAGTCAAGAATTTGTAAATATTTATTGCAACAGGGGACGAAGTCAAAGTCCCGTTTGATAACTCATTTGCTGAAGTATTGAGTTCATGAAAAATGTCCCTGAAAGAATATTTGTTAAATTATGTTGAAGTGTTGAGTTTGTGAAGAATGTTCGTGAAAGAATTTCATTTAAAATATATAATTGAGTTATAAAAGTCCACCAACAAATGACATAGATTTATATTTATTAATTGATGCTTTCCTTTTGGCCTAATCAAGACAAGCTTGGAATCACTCATGATCTGCAACTTCTTAACACCTCTAAGCATAACAACCTCAATAACTTTTCTTAGAGAAGTAAACTATGCTTGGTTAGTTGATCCTCTATCGAGAGAATATTGGATGTGGAAATACTAATTAGGAATGAGAAAAAGAACAACACATACCCCACAAATGCAGGGATGGTCTTAACTAACACCATAAATAAAGAAACTCAAAATCCAAAGCTATCATTACTGATAGCTTAGGCTTCCTTGTCTATATATCCTCCAAACTTTAATGAGCTAGATATAATAGAGCCAACAATAATAGAACGAATAATGTCCTTGTCTTGAAAAATGCTAGAGTTCTTTGTTTACCAAATACCATATATGAGTAATACTACAAGAGCTTCAAAGAATTTAAGAAAATTATTAAAGAACTAAACTTATGCACATTCCATCAAAATAACATAGCACCAAGGAACCTTTGGCTTGAGCTGAATGAAAAATTTAAATAGGATTTGAACAATATAACGACATGTGATAAACAAATGATGAACATTTTCCTCATTGTTTTTTCACACTAGACACTGATGAGGCCCAAACTAACCTATTTTAATTCCCCTTGCCCAAGTGAGAAGTTAATTTGATAAAGCTAACTACAATGTAATTATAATTTCCAAAGGAAAATGTAGTTATCATAATAAATCCCACCACCACTCACTTCTCTTGAAAATTGAGATTCCATAATTACCTTATACCTTGTTTAATAGTGAAATCACTTCTACTAACTTTTTGACACCAAAATGGAACATGTTTTATATCATCTTTACGATTTCCTTGATCTTAGGCTTGACGTTCTGGGTTATGATCTTCTAGTAATTTTTTTTTTAATTATTTGTGTTTATTATTATTATCTTGTCACTGAAAGTCTTGGTAGGATAAAATTTCACCTCTTCCCACTCTAAAGTAAAATGATTTAAATAAAATGATTTGACGATATTCCTAAATGATATTCTCAAATGTGGTAATTGAAAGGACAACTGCCTTCAGAGTAAGTTCATTTTTTCCCTTTTTGAATGTAACATGGCATATTAAGGTTTAGGAATCCCCTGATAGGAAAGTATATTTGAATTTAACACAACATATTAAGGTTTACGAACTCCCTGATTGGAAAGTACTACTAACGAACACTTAAAAATGGAATTACCATAAGCTGCAATATCCATGATGGTTGGATCACCAAGAAACTAGTATTGTTATGTAGCATGGATGGACTATTAAATTTGAAGACAGAGTATAGTAAGAAACATGAAATCTCATGACGCACTAGTTTAAATCAATGTTCACTGCAAATGCGATAAGGTGTCCTTCAAATCACATTATACACTTGTCTGAATCATCACTACATTGAGCCACAATATACGAATTGTAGGGATAGCCAAAGAGCAGGCAGTAGCTAAAATTATTTATGCCAACACTATGGAAGTAGAGGGAATGAATTCAATGGAGATAAAGACCTTACATTGTGTTTTTCTAAGTGGAAGAGGTCGCTAGAAATTAAAATTTTCCTAGAGATAGGGACAAGCAACTAATAACAAGTGGAAGCACTAACAATTCATCAAGGAATCAGGTTTCTGAAGAACACCTCGAACTGATGATCTATATCAGTATATGTCAAACAAAAAATAAATTCAGACCACTTCAGTCCAATCCTAAAAAAACTTATTGTAGGAAAACAAATTTGCAACTAACCAACCAATGTGAAATGAATTTTCAATGAAATTATCAAATATACTACACAAATTGATGATATATATACGAAAAACAAAGCATTTATCAACCAAAATTAAGACATCGTGTCTATAAAATGCCAGTCATTGTACAATTGTTCTCTGCTTAAAAAGGTACCATACGAGTATTCCAAACAAAAATTGTGGGGATGTTTCTTCTATATCAATAACATCCTCTAGTCCAATTGCCGAAAATACTAGTTGGTTTTGTCCTAAGCTATGTGGCCTCAACTAAACAGATCATCAAGAACAAAATGTTGGACTTATGGTTGAATCAGCGGTAACAACAAAGACACATTGAATTATTTCATTCCAAACTTATGTCTCGATTTGTAGATGGAAATGTAGGTTGTGTGGGGAACTAGTGTAGCAAGGGTATCTCAGATGTCGAGGTTTGTCTATCTCATGATAGCTACAATGGTCATACAGATAAACTATGAACAGTTGAACTGAAAAACACACTGTTTGAAAGAAACCAGGGATGGGGCCTGAAATTTCTTGACAAAAGCCTTCATAATTCAAAATCAATACATTCACATGATCAAGATGACTTTTGCAAGTCAGAATGCAACAATAATTTCACAGTGAGCCCTACCCCAATTTCAACATGACGTTGATAAAAATGCTATTATGATGGCCCTCCCAAGAATGATTGGACTAAATTTCAACTTACAGTTCAGTGTTTCCACTTCTTGTAAACATGGATATTTTCAATTTTGAGGGTTGGAAAATGTGTTTTTTAATTCTCCAGATGTTATTAACAAATGGAGTTTATGTTTTTCAGGTGACGCATTGTGCTATTGAAGAAAACTTATGGCCATTTTGACGACTTATCATGGGACATACAGTTAAGTCTTTCCACTACTTGTAAGCATGTATATTTTCAATTTTGAGGGTTTATATGTTGCTTCATTGTGAAGGAAAATGTGTTTTTTAATGCTCTAGATGTTATTAACAAACAAGGTTTATGTTTTGCAGGTCAAGCATTGTGCTATTGAACAGAATATGACCATTTTGACGACTTATGATGGGATTTACAGTTCAGTCTTTCCACTACTTGTAAGCATGGATATTTTCAATTTTGAGGCTTTCTATGTTGGTTCATTGTGAAGGAAAATGTGTTTTTTAATGCTTCAGATGTTATTAACAAATAGGGTTTATGTTTTGCAGGTCAGGCATTGTTCTATTGAAAAACATCTATGAGCATTTTGATGACTTATGTTGGGACTTGTTACAACAGATAGTCCATGCCCAATGATATCAAAATATTCTATTCATGAAAAAGAAAGAGGGTGGTTTCGTATAAATATGGAAGCCTCTCAAATTAGTCTTCCTGAGAAAAAGGTGAAAGTTATTGTTGAGAAACTAGCTAGGGATAGGTCACTGAAAGAAACACCAATTTGTATCGTTTTTGGACATTATTTGGGTATCTCTCATCTCAAGTGTTCTTGTGGTAATATGCTATGAAAGTAATAAGACTTGAGGTAATATGCCATTGAAAATACACCAATTTGTATATGTTCTGGATGTAATCTGCGTATCCCTAATCTCAAGCATTCTTGTGGTAATATGTCATTGAAAATAATAAGACGTCCTAACATTTCTACCCTGAAAGTGCATGGTAAAGATGTTTCGGAAGTGATAAAGGTTTTTCTGCTGATCAATGTACTTCAAAGAAATCTAGGGAAAGACAAAATGATGTCAAGTAGCTAGAACAATCTTAAAGAGGACGAGGATATGGAAACAACAAGTGTACATTTATTTTATTCCTATCATAATGATATGTCAAGTAGATTGTATTTTTCCATCTCGTACATTTATTTTATTCCTATCATATAACTTGGATTGCAAAAAAGTGCTCTTAAGACATTGTTTTCTCATTGTGCAAGTTCATGCAAAGCTCATGTCATGGTTGTAACTTGTAACTAGTTGTGCTCTGATTGGTTGGCTCTCTCGCCTCTCATTGTGAAAATTCATGCAAAGCTCATGTCATGGTTGTAAGTATAGGAATCCATAGCCTATGCCTTTACAAGCTTGGGTGATGATGGCTCAACTTAGTTGTCTTTCAACTATTTGAATCACGGTAATAAATGTCTTTCAACTATTTGAATCACGGTACAATCACTACCTTGACTGCTTTAAAGGAAATTCACTACTCAAATGTATTTGGTTAGTACTCCCTAAATACGATCGTGGGAAGATTTGCTAGTTCAATCCTAAAAGATCCTATATCATGGAATCTGACAATACTGCTATTTTTTATGTCTACAATCTAAATTTATTCCATAAGCCAGATGGGATAAGGAAGTCTCATCCTTTTACTATCAATATTCATCTGGAAGACAAAGTTATTGACATATATGATGGATATTCCTTGGTAGACAAACAAATAATATGTTATAAATACACAATTATTGAAGCTTTAAGTCAAATAAACCCATTTCCACCTATAGATAGCTCTATTGTTGACAATAACAAAGTTGGACAACCACAGAAGATTGATTAAACATGTAAACCCTCAATGACATATACAACTACAGTGCTGAGAATGAAAACGATGTCAAGGAAATCATTGATGAAGAATACAGGCTTGACCAAATAAAAAATTCTCTCTGGACCACATCAAATGCAAATATGTTCTCTTCTCCATGAACATGTGGACAATCTTTAATGCACTAGATTTTTAAAAGGAAATGTAGACAACAAACCTCTAACAAATCAAGATGAAGTAAATGCTGAGGGACAATTTTGGGGCCTGGAAAAGGTGCACTCATAGGGATTAAATCATAGTGAAGAGAGGCTCCTTGACTGTCCCCAAAGTAGGTTCTTCATCACAATAAGGAGGCTTCCATACGCTATCAAAGGAAACTCCAAAAGAGCCCTAGTTGCAGTCTTCTATTCACAGCTAAGACGCAGTCAAAGGGAGCCTAAATGAACCCCTAATCCACAATAAGAAAGAATATCAATACACAGTCCTAAAGGATGTGTTTTAGGTGTTGCTCATGTAAGGAGACCTAGCACGTCTTAGTATTTCAGTGGCAACATAATGATGACAAGATTGCAATTGAAACTATTCCTGAGGACTATTTATAAGGTTCGTAACCTACAATCATATTATATTAATGAAATCTGTCGCAGAACAAAGTTCAAATCAATACACTCAGATTGAGTCAAGTCCTTGCATGACCTATACTACTACATTGATATTATTTGTTGACTGAAGATTAGAGGCCAGACTTGCTGCTAGGCTAGACCACATGACATAGCTAGCATCAAAGGTATTGACTTGAAAGCGTGACAGTGGTGGAGCTACACCTCTAAGTCAAGGATTGGTAACTGTGTGAAGGAAGAGGATTGAATGTTGACACCATATCTCATAAAGCAATTACAACTAGTGCAGCAAGCAGTTATCAGTGTTTTGAGGAGCTGTATTGGGTCAAGGGTTGACCATGTTCGACACAGTTTGATGAGCATCCTATTTGTGCCATATGGATGAAATTACATTGATGTCAGAGTGTCAGCAAGGAAATTTGCAAATATCTTAACACAAAGAAACAAGTAATCAAATTCCATTAAAATGCACTTAACTTTACATATGCCCAAAAGCAGAGGAAATAACTAAGCTAGAATTTGATCCAAGAAAATGCAATGTAATATAATCCTATGCTTAGTAGAGCTTACAAGGAAATGGGTTGGATATGTGTTTAAAGTCTGCAAAAGAAAAAATATATAATCTAAAGGTAGCCCCAACAATCTGAACAGGCAACAGGATATGAAAATAATTTATTCAAAGAGTTATTTCTTAATAAAACAAATAGAAAGCCTAAACACATACCTGTTTTAGGCAAAAACTATGGAAGATCAGCCTCATAGAAAATAAATGGTATTAAATGCAGAGCTTATAAAACTATCTTGGCCGTCCAAAAGGGTTGTTGACAGATGCGCATCACCTCTTAATGCTACAAGATACTCCCCGACCATATTGGAGATAATGTGTGCATCTGCTCCTCAAAGCACACGGATCATGGATTATCAAAGCACACGGATCACTGATTATTTGTTTGTTCAAAAGTTTCCCAAATCGTTGAATCACGGATTATCTTATGTTTCGTGTCAATTTGTGCAAGCTTAGAAGTCGGGTTGAAAACTGCTACAGGTGTCCTTATTTTTCTAAAAGAAACAGTCTAATGTGAAGGTGAATATGCTAAATGTGATATTGAATGGCAATGATGCTAATGAGAAGTTGGAAAATTAGAAAGTGAACATATCCAATGCATTAAAACAACTTGTGGTAGGGTTAATCTACCAAAATGCAAGGTTGAGGTTGTAGTGTTTTTTGTAGTTGCAAAATAGAGTAGAGTGTAAGTAACAATGAGTAACACATAATGAACAAAAAAATTAAAAATAGTAATGGAATTGAACTAAATTCAAAGTAAAAATTCTCTAACTAATGTAAGAGTGTTACAACTATCATCAACAAATGTTAAGATAAGTTGTAAGAAAAAATTACTCATAAACAAATATGTGAACATAAATGATACAAGAGGGATATTGACAACCTAGGTCAATGGGCCAAGTTAACACACGGAAACTTAGAAACCTTAGAAGAAAGCTAAACTAAGAGCTGAATCAAATATCACTTCGATTAACAAACATGTTGTTTGTAACTTTGTACATGACAAAGTTACAAAAAATTGTTGGAATCTAAACTTCTCGTATTATTCACATGTTTTCCTATGATTTTATTCTAATTCTATTATCCTAATCAATCCTATTGTTTGTACAAGTGGATAGGAGGAAAATTCCTTGAGTGGAGAAATTCTTTCCCTCTGAAAAGCAATAAAAACCAAGATCTTGTTTCCAGGATCACCACGCAGCAGTAGTAAGGAGGATTTACTATTCTTATGAAGTCATGTTGGGTTATTGAACCAACCAAAACCACTCGGCCTTGGGATGATAATGGTGTTTCTCCTTAGATGATGTCCAAGGCCCCAAACAAAGCCATCCTTGTGGGGAAAAATTATCCTCATATTAACACCCATACAACAATTATATACCTATGGTTTATAATGATGGCAAATAGTGCTCCCCATAACCTAATTGTGCAAAAATCCCCAACTAACCTACATGCCATGTCAAACTTGTCCTCGATATTAGCATATCATCCTACATTATCCATTAGCTCATCTAGATAGGGGGTTCAAGGACTCTCTCTCCATGGTTGGGGACTATACTCCGTCAAGTCTAGGTCAAATTTCAAGCTAAATGTATCAAGGACACCTTAAGGTCAACCAACACTAATGCAATGTATTAGTTGTTGGTACATTGACCTATCAAAATGTCACAATATTGGGTAGTAGACATTAGTAAGTAGGACACTAGCAACCAACAAGAAACCTGGATGTTGGCAATGAGCACCACTAGGCCAACCGTTCACCTTAGGAGCACTAGGAGGTCATTTTATACCATGTCCACAGTCTGTGTTATTACTAAACCAACCAAAACTACTCATACACCCTGCGATAATAATGGTGTTTCTCCTTAGATGGTGTCGAAGGCGCCAAACAAAGTCATCCTTGTCTAGGGGCAAAATTATCCTCACATTAACACCCATACAACATCTATATTCCTTCGGTTTATAATGATGGAAAATAGTGCTCCCCATCACCTAAATGTGCAAAAAGCCCTAACTAACCTACATGCCATGTCAAGCTTGTCCTCGATATTAGTATATCATCCTACATTATCCATTAGCTCATCTAGATAGGGGGTTCAAGGACTCTCACTCCATGGTTGGGGACTATAATCCACCAAGTCTAGGTCAAATTTCGGGCTAACTGTATCAAGGACACCTCAAGGTCAACCAACAGTAATGCAATGTATTAGTTGTTGGTACATTGACCTATAGAAATGTTACAATATTGGGTAGTAGAAATTAGTAAGTAGGACACTAGCCACCAACAAGAAACCTTGATGTTGGCGATGAGCACCACTAGGCTAACCATTCACCTTAAAGGCACTCGGAGGTGGTTTTTTACCATGCGCACATTCTGTATTATTACTAAACTAACCAAAACCAGTCATACACCCTGGGATGATAAAGGTGTTTCTCCTTAGATGATGTCCAAGGCCCCAAACAAAGCCATCCTTGTCCAGGGGCAAAATTATCCTCACATTAACACCCATACAACATCTATATTCCCTTGGTTTATATTGATGGCAAATAGTGCTCCACATCACCTAATTGCGCAAAAATCCCCAACTAACCTACATGCCATGTCAAACTTGTCCTTGATATTAGCATATCATCCTACATTATCCATTAGCTCATCTAGGTAGGGGGTTCAAGGACTCTCACTCCATGGTTGGGGAGAATTGTCCATCAAGTCTAGGTCAAATTTCGAGCTAATTGTATCAAGGACACCTCAAGGTCAACCAACACTAATGAAATGTAGTAGTTGTTGGTAAATCGACCTATCAAAATGTCACAATATTAGGTAGTATACATTAGTAAGTAGGACACTAGCCACCAACAAGAAACCTTGATGTTGGCGATGAGCACCACTAGGCCAACCGTTCATCTTAGGGACATTGGGAGGTGGTTTTGCACCATGTGCACAATCTGTATTATTACTTAACCAACCAAAACCACTCCTATTCCCTAGGATGATAATGGTTTTTGGTCCCAAACAAAGCCATCCTAGTCCAGGGGAAAAATTATCCTCACATTAACACCCATACAACATCTATATTCGTTTGGTTTATAATGATGGAAAATAGTGCTCCACATCACATAAATGTGCAAAATGGCCCAACTAAGATACATGCCATGTCAAGCTTGTCCTTGATATTAGCATATCATCCTACATTATCCATTATCTCATCTAGATAGGGGGTTCAAGGACTCTCACTCCATGGTTGGGAACTATAGTCCATCAAGTCTATGGTCAAATTTCAGGCTAACTGTATCAAGGACACCTTAACGTCAACCAACACTAATGCAATGTATTAGTTGTTGGTACATAGACCTATCCAAATGTCACAATATTGGGTAGTAGACATTAGTAAGTAGGACACTAGCCACCAACAAGAAACCTTGATGTTGGCGATGAGCACCACTAGGCCAACCGTTCACCTTAAAGGCACTAGGAGGTGGTTTTGTACCATGTGCACAGTCTGTATTATTACTTAACTAACCAAAACCACTCGTACACCCTAGGGTGATAATGGTGTTTCTCCTTAAATGATGTCCAGGGCCCCAAACAAAGCCATCCTTTTCCGGGGGAAAAATTATCCTCACATTAACACCCATACAACATCTATATTCCTTTGGTTTATAATGATGGCAAATAGTGCTCCCCATCACCTAAATGTGAAAAAATCCCTAACTAACAGACATGCCATGTCAAACTTGTCCTCGATATTAGCATATCATCCTACATTATCCATTAGCTCATCTAGATAGGGGGTTCAAGGACTCTCACTCCATGGTTGGGGACTATAGTCCATCAAGTCTAGGTCAAATTTCGAGCTAACTGTATCAAGGACAAATCAAGGTCAACCAACACCAATGCAATGTATTAGTTGTTGGTATATCAACCTATCAAAATGTCACAAATCGGGTAGTAGACATAAGTAGGACACTAGCCACCAACAAGAAACCTTGATGTTGGTGATGAGCACCACTAGGCCAACCGTTCACCTTAGAGGCACTGGGAGGTGGTTTTGTACCATGTGCATAGTCTGTATTATTACTTAGCCAACCAAAACCACTCGTACGCCCTAGGATGATAATGGTGTTTCTCCTTAGATGATGTCTAAGTCCCCAAATAAAGCCATCCTTGTGCAGGGGAAAAATTATCATAACATTAACTCCCATACAAGATCTATATTCCTTTGGTTTATAATGATGGCAAATAGGGCTCCCCATCACCTAAATGTGCAAAAAGCCACAAGTAACCTACATGCCATGTCAATCCTTTCCTCGATATTAGCATATCATCCTAGATTATCCATTAGCTCATCTAGATAAGGGGTTCAAGGACTCTCACTCCATGGTTTGGGACTATAGTCCATCAAGTCTAGGTCAAATTTTGGGCTAACTGTATCAAGGACACCTCAAGGTCAACCAACAGTAATGCAATGTATTATTTGTTGGTACACCGACCTATCAAAATATCAAACATGTCCTTCATATTAGCATATAATCCTATATTATGCATAATTTAGTTCATGGAGGTAGAGGGTTCAAGGACTCTCACTCCATGGTTGGGGACTATAGTCCATTGAGAGGTCAAATTTTAGGCTAACTGTATGAAGGACACCTTAACAAGGTCAACCTACACTAATGCAATGTATTGGTCGTTGGTACATTGACTTATCAAAATGTCACAATATTGGGTATTAGACATTAGTAAGTAGGACACTAGCCACCAACAAGAAAACTTAATGTTGTCGATGAGCACCACTAGGCCAACCATTCACCTTAGAGGCACTTGGAGGTGGTTTTGTACCATGTGCATAGTCTATATTATTACTAAACCAACCAAAACTAGTCGTAGGCCCTAGGATGATAATGGTGTTTCTCCTTAGATGATGTCCAAGGCCCCAAACAAAGCCATCCTTGTGGAGCAAAATTATCCTCACATTAACACCCATACAACATCTATATATCTATGGTTTATAATGATGGAAAATAGTGCTCTCCATCACCTAATTATGCAAAAAGCCCCAACTAACCTAGATGCCATGTCAAACTTGTCCTCAATATTAGCATATCATCCTACATTATCCATTAGCTCATGGAGATAGAGGGTTCAAGGACTTCCACTCCATGGTTGGGGACTATAGTCCATCAAGAGGTCAAATTTTGGGCTAACTCTATCAAGGACAGTTCAGGGTTAACCAACACTAATGCAATGTATTAGTTGGTACATCGACCTATTAAAATGTCACAATATTGGGTAGTAGACATTAGTAAGTAGGACACTAGACACCAACAAGAAACCTTGTTGTTGGTGATGAGCACCACTAGGCCAACCATTCACCTTAGAGGCATTGGGAGTTGGTTTTGTACCATGTGCATAATCTATATTATTACTGAACCAACCAATACCACTTGTATGCCCTCGGATGATAATGGTGTTTCTCCTTAGATGATGTCCAAGGCCCCAAACAAAGCCATCCTTGTGGGGCAAGATTATCCTCACATTAACACCCATACAACATCTATATAGCTATGGTTTATAATGATGGAAAATAGTTCTCTCCATATCCTAATTGTGCAAAAAGCCCCAACTAACCTAGATTCCATGTAAAACTTGTCCTCGATATTAGCATATTAACTAGATTTATTATTTCTTTGTGACTCAAGTTGAAAAGTGAAAATACAAGATATTTAATAAATGAGAGAAAATATTATTTCAGGGGTGTTACCAAGCCTATTACTTGAGGTTTTATATAAGAAAAATATATATTGCTAGAAAAATAGAGATAGGGAGTAATTAATAAATTCTTAAATTCCTTATTTGAAATAAAGAAAAAACTCTACTTTTATATTTTTTAATAACCACTAAATTCTTTATTTGAACTAGTTCCTTATTTGAAATAAGGAAAAATCTCTAATTTTTTTCTTCTAGTAATTTCTAAATTCCTTATTTGATATCAATAAAAAAAATTAAAAAATAAGTTTTTTATGCATTCCAATGGAAATTTTACTTACAATTCCATTCCAAATACCAACCTGCATCTACTGCACTATTTTGTCAGCAAATACATGCACAATTTTGTGAGTAAATGTAGGTTGTTGAAGTAACTGAAAATAGTTAGTAAGAATAAAGTTGTTCATAATAAACTAAATGTTGACCCCTCCCCATCATCTGATCTGATTAGATCATCACATAGTATAAATAGAGCAGTTCTGATCCCAGGATTGATCCCACCACAACAACACTGTTAAACTTACTTCCATGTATGATTTTTTATGATTTTCAGAAGAATAATTGTTGAAATTTACAAGCAAGGTTCATATTTTCATCTTTTGGAAGCTATAGTTCATGAAAAATACAGGTACTTCTCATTGTATTCACTTTTTTAAATAGAGAACAATTGTGCAATGACTGGCATTTTACAAACGTGATGTCTTAATTTTGGTTGATAAATGCTCTGTTTTTCGTATATGTATAATCAATTTGTGTAGTACATTTGATAATTTTATTGGAAATTCATTTCACGTTGGTTGGTTAGTTGCAAATTTGTTTGCCTACAATAAGTTATTTTTAGGATTTGACTGAAGCGGTCTGAATTTATTTTTTGTTTGGCATATAATGATATGGATCATCAGTTCGAGGTGTCCTTTAGGAACCTGACTCCTTGATGCATTGTTAGTGCTTCCGCTTGCTATTAGTTGCTTGTCCTTATCTCCAGGAAAATTTTAATTTCTAGGGACCTCTTCCACTTAGAAAAACACAATGTAAGGTCTTGATCTCCATTGAATCCATTCCCTCTAGTTCCATGGTGTTGGCATAAATAATTTTAGCTACTGCCTACTCTTTGGGTATCCCTACAATTCATATACCGTAGCTCAATGCAGTGATGATTCAGGCAAGTGTATAATGTGATTTGAAGGACACCTTATCTCACTTGTAGTGAACATTGATTTAAATTAGTGCATAATGAGATTTCATGTTTCTTACTATACTCTGTCTTCAAATTTAGCAGTCCATCCATGCTGCATAACAATACTAGTTTCTTGGTGATCCAACCATCATGGATGTCACAACATATGGTAATTCCATTTTTAGGTGTTCGTTAGTAGTACTTTCCAATCACGGAATTCCTAAACCTTAATATGTTGTGTTAAATTCAAAGATACTTTCCTATCAGGGGATTCCTAAACCTTAAAATGCCATGTTACATTCAAAAAGGGAAAAAATGAACTTACTCTAAAGGCAGTTGTCCTTTCAATTACCACACTTTGACAATATCATTTATTTGCAATTAATCAATTAGAAATAGAGAGATCTTTGTTGTCCTACATCTCCATTGTCTTCTTCATCTTTTCCTAATGCTTTTCTCATGGTTGTACATGTTGAAGCTGCTTCTCCTTTGAAGGTATGAAAGGACCATGGAAATAGGTATCAGAGACAAAAATTGTCCTGCTCAGACTCAAATGGTGAAGATCAATAGATATTGATGATGAGTTTATGTGAAATTCATGGAGCAAACCTTTAATCAAAACATTTTTAAAGAGAATGGATGAGGACATAAAGAAGTCAACAACAATGGAAAATGGGACAACAAACAAACAAGGAAGAAGAATGAAAATGAGTAAGATTTTTTTCGAATCAGCAAAATATATAAATGAGAGGAGACATTTTTGTTTATCCACTAGATGTTTTTTTTCCTTTCTTTGTTTTCTGTACCACCACCTTTGCACATTAAGCCTTTATCTACCAATGAATATCCATCACATATGTCAATAACTTTGTCTTCTAGGTGAATATTGACAGTAAAAGGATGAGACTTCTTGATCCCATCTAGCTTGAGGAATAGATTGAGATCGTAGGCATAAAAAATAGCAGGACTGTCAGATTCCATGATATAAGATCTTTTAGGATTGAACTAGCAAATCTTCCCACAATCGTATTTAGGGAGTGCTAACCAAAACCATTTCAGTAGTGAATTCCCTTTAAAGCAGTCAAGGTAGTGATTGTATTGTGATTCAAATAGTTGAAAGACATTTAGTTATCATAAGATGTGAATGGAAATCCCTCAGAAATCACTGAAATAATACTAGTATTCATGCTATCATAAAGGTGTATCCAATTTACCTGATTGGCTGAGAAAATAATTGTTCTTCTAACAACTACGTTGAGCCATCTTCACCCAAGCTTGTAAGGGCACAGTCTATGTATTCATATACTTACAACCATCACGTGAGCTTTGCAGGAATATGCACAATGAGAAGCAGGAGAGTCAACCAATCAGAGAATAGCCAGTTACAAGTTACAACCATGACATGATCTTTGCATGAATATACACAATGAGAACACAATGTCTTAAGAGCACTTTTCTGCAATCCAAGTTATAAGATAGGAATAAAATAAATGTACAAGATTGAAAAATACAAGCTACTTGATATATCATTTTGATAGGAATAAAATAAATGTACATTTTGTTGTTTCCATATCCTCGTCCTCTTTAAGATTGTTCCAGCTACTTGACATCATTTTGTCTTGCCTTGAAGTTCTTTGAAGTACATTGATAAGAAGAAAAACCTTTATCGCTTCTGAAACATCTTCACCATGCACTTTCTGGGTAGAAATGCTAGGACGTCTTATTATATTCAATGGCATATTACCACAAGAATGCTTGAGATGAGGGATGCCCAGATTAAGTCAAGAATAGATACAAATTGGTGTATTTTCAATGGCATATTACCACAAGTATTATTATTTTCAATAGCATATTACCACAAGAACGCTTGAGATGAGAGATACCCATATTACGTCCAGAAAAGATACAAATTGGTGGTTCTTTCAGTGACCTATCCCTAGCCAGTTTCTCAACAATAACTTTCACCTTTTTCTTAGGAAGACTAATTTGAGAGGCTTCCATATTTATACGAAAACACACTCTTTCTTTTTCATGAATATAAGTTTTTAATATCATTGGGCATGGACTATCTGTTGTAACAAGTCCCAACATAAGTCGTCAAAATGGTCATAGATTTTTTTTCAATAGCACAATGCCTGACTTGTGAAACATAAACCCAGTTTGTTAATAACATCTGGAGCATTAAAAAACATTTTCCTTTACAACGAAGCAACATAGAAACCCTCAAAATGGAAAATATCCATGCCTACAAGTAGTGGAAAGACTGAACTGTAAGTCCCATCATAAATCGTCAAAATGGTCATAGATTTTGTTTAATAGCACAATGCTTGACTTGAAAAACATAAACCCCATTTTTTAATAACATCTGGAGCATTAAAAAACAAATTTTTCTTCACAATGAAGCAACATATAAACTGTGAAAATTGAAAATATCCATGCTTACAAGTAGTGGAAAGACTGAACTGTAAGTCGCATCATAAGTCATCAAAATGGCCATAGATTTTGTTCAATAGCACAACGCCTGACCTGAAAAACATAAACCCCATTTGTTAATAACATCTGGAGCATTAAAAAACACATTTTCCAACCCTCAAAATTGAAAATATCCTTGTTTACAAGTAGTGGAAAGACTGAACTGTAAGTTGAAATTCAGTCCAATCATTCTTCGGAGGGCCATCATAATAGCATTTTTATCGACGTCATGTTGAAATTGGGGTAGGGCTCACTGCGAAATTATTGTTGCATTCTGATTTGAAAAAGTCATCTTGATCATGTGAATGTATTGATTTTGAATTATGAAGGCTTTTGTGAAGAAATTATAGGCCCCATCCCCTTGTTTTATTTTAAACAGTGTCTTTGTTAGTTCCATTGTCCATAGTTTGTCTCTATGACCATTGTAGCTATCATGAGATAGACAAATCTCCACATTTGAGATACCCTTACTACACTAGTTCTCCACACAAACTGCATTTCCATCTACAAATCGAGACATAAGTCTGGAATGAAATAATTTACTGTGTCTTTGTTGTGAAGGTTGATTCAACCATAAGTCCAACATTTTGCTCTTGATGACCTGTTTAGTTGAGGCCACATAGCTTAGGACAAAACCAACTACTATTTTCATCAATTGGACTAGATGATGTTATTGATATAGAACAAAAAGCCCCACAGTTTTTGTTTGGAATACTCGTATGGTACTTTTTTAAGCAGAGAACAATTGTACAATGACTGGAATTTTACAGATGTGACGTCTTAATTTTCGTTGATAAACGCTCTGTTTTTCATATATATATCATTAATTTGTGTAGTATATGTGATAATTTCATTGAAAATTCATTTCACATTGGTTGGTTAGTTGTAAATTTTTTTGCCTACAATAAGTTTTTTAGGATTGGACTAAAGTGGTCTGAATTTATTTTTTGTTTGAAATATACTGATATAGATCATCACTTCGAGGTGTCCTTCGGAAACGTGACTCCTTGATGCATTGTTAGTGCTTCCACTTGTTATTAGTTGCTTGTCCCTATCCGTAGGAAAATTTTAATTTCTAGGAACCTCTTCCACTTAGAGAAACACAACGTAAGGTCTTGATCTCCATTGAATCCATTCCCTTTAGTTCCATAGTGTTGGCATAAATAATTTTAGCTACTGCCTGCTCTTTGGGTATCCCTACAATTTGTATACCGTGGCTCAATGCAGTGATGATTCAGACAAGTGTATAATGTGATTTGAAGGACACCTTATCTCATATGCAGTGAACATTGATTTAAACTAGTGTGTAATGAGATTTCATGTTTCTTACTATATTCTGTCTTCAAATTTAATGGTCCATCCATGCTGCATAACAGTACTAGTTTCTTGGTGATCCAATGATACTCTGTCTTCAAATTTAACAGTCCATCCATGCTACATAATAGTACTAGTTTCTTGGTGATCCAACGATCATGGATATCGCAGCGTATGGTAATTCCATTTTTAAGTGTTTGTTAGTAGTATTTTCCAATTAGGGAATTCCTAAACCTTAATATGTTGTGTTAAATTCAAAGATACTTTCCTATCAGGGGATTCCTAAACCTTAATATGCCATGTTACATTCAAGAAGGGAAAAAATGAACTTACTCTGAAGCCAATTGTCCTCTCAATTACCACACTTTGAGACTATCATTTATTTTCAATTAATCAATTAGAAATAGAGAGATTTTTTCTCTCCTACATCTCCATTGTCTTCTTCATCTTTTCCCAGTGCTTTTCTCATGGTTGTGCATATTGAAGCTGCTTCTCCTTTGAAGGTATGAAAGAACCATGGCAATAGGTATCAGGGATAGAAATGGTTTTGCTGAGACTCAAATGATGAAGATCAATAGATATCGATGATGAGTTTATGTGAAATTCATGGAGAAAACCTTTAATCGAAACATTTTGAATGAGAATGAATGAGGACATAAAGAGATAAAGGAATGGGTTGGTTTCAAAGAGAAAGAAGTCAACAACAGCAGAAAATGGGACAACAAATAGACAAGGAAGAAGAATGAAAATGAGTAAGATATTTTTTTTCCTTTCTTTTTTTTACGTACCACCACCTTTGCACATTAAGCCTTGCTCTTAGTATCCTTCTCTACATACACGAAAAAATTGCCTCCCATAGAGTTTTCTCTCATGGCTATTTACTCTCACGTTTCTAACCTGATCTAACGTAATTCTCCATCTGCTGTACCCACTCCCCATGAGAGAACCATCTTACAAAAATATATCAAATTTAGCCAATTATCAAACCACAAGTCAATTGGGTGTAGCTCCAGTTGTTGAGAGGAAACTAGTTATCCTCATACATTTGGGTTCATATTCCACTTTGTGACATGCTTGCTCTCCTCATGAGCTAATTGCTGACAGTTGAGCTGGCCTTGCGAGCTGAAGAATCCAGTTTAGCCTGGCTACCATTCTCAGAATGAGGGGAAGTACCCAGTGGGTTTCCTCCCGAAAATAAATTATGCAGAGCAAAAAAAAGGAATATCAAAACAAAAATGGGACATCTGAATTCGCTATGTCTAAGTGCCTACTTTGCTGCAATCAGTAAGCTTTTCTAACTATGTTTATTTTCTTTCTTAACTGTGCTAAGCACTATGTTACAATGTCAACTATGGAATTCTAGTATCTTCCATTTTTCATTTTCAAATACTATATCTAGTTGCTGCATTGTTGTATTCTTCGTGTCCCAAATGCTTCATCGTTACTGCACTAATAGTCGTGCCTTTTGCTGATATTAACCATGCCATTTGTGTGATGGTATTTGATAAATGTTTATAAGTTTGTTAACTGTGTTTTAATCGCTATCCTATTATCCTGTTCGAGCTTATGTGTGTCTTGTGAAAAATTCCACTGTAGTAAGTTTTAATGCTTCTCTTTATTGCATTTTAGGAAAAAAGTGGTCATCTAAGTTTTATCAAGCATTATACTCAAATGAAAATACCCTCTCCTATCACACTCTAATATTTTCTTTTTTTGCTTCTGGAGGCAGCCAACATAAAGATTCTTCTCTCTTTTATTCAAATCCTTTTTTGCAGTTAATATGATTGGGTTCACTTGAGCAGGTGCAGTAGCTTGTGTTGAGCACCCCCTATAAAGATCTGATGCAATCTACTTGGTTCATCTGCTTTCTCATTGGCCTTTAACTTCTATCTTTTCTGCATATATTCTGATCCCCTCTATGTCTGCCATGTTGGGGGCAGAGGGCTGCTTCCCTTCTTCCTCATACAAAGATTTGTTTAGCAGCCCCTTTAAGGTTCCATGTCTGCACCAGGAACTTGGTCACAAATTTTTATTTTATCCATCTTCCTCCCTCCAGTTAAATTCCACCTCAAAGATGTAACCCTCCAACAAACCCATACTTGCCCACTAGATCCATCATCCACCACCCATTGTGTGAATGTGTGGGTTGAATAGATGGACCACCACCATAATGTCAACATAGGAGCAACATTAAAAATCTCGTATGCACTAAATGCGTAGATCCAACTGAAATATGAAGTTATGAACAAAATAAACCCTTGGCCCAAAGTCCAGTACAACCATCAACATATTTAAAACCTTGAAGGGTGAGTCACATCAACAAAACAATAAAAAATAAATGATATGGCACCTGAACACCTACACCGTAGTAGAACGAGGAGGGTCATCATTGATTAGCTTTGAAGGCCATCCCAAAACATTGGGAAACATAAATATCACTGGAAGTTCCATCCTTCATTACCATCATCCTGAGGTCACCACATATTAGATAACCCCAAGAGGATGCGGGGTACCTTTTCATCCAAAGTATGCTATACTAGATGTAGTTGTGGCAGTGCCCTAGCCAAACTTAGAACCTCTCCCTTATTTCTCACACTCACTGACTTGTAATTTGTCACTACTCAAAGCCTTGTCTTGAGCATTGAGATGGCACAAGTAGCAAAGTTGATGATCATCAGTCGGGATCCTACTCATTATGCAAAAGGCACCTCTTTAGTGCTCAAGTAGCTAACAAAATGCTCAAGATCCATTGCAACTTTGTCCACCTGGGCATGTATTTGTAGGGAATAATTATTCACAACTGTGGATTTGTTAGACCTACAGAAATCTCGTTGATGAGACATAGTTCCTAGTTCCTAGTGGATTTGACTTCAAAGATGTATCAAACTTGTACTTCATGTTTTGTAATGCACCTTAATAGTAGTATAGCATGTGCTCCATTGAATTATGACATTTGCACTTCCCAGTGATAAGATATATACATGACTATATATATCTTCTAATGTATAACCTATGCAAATCTATGATGTAATGATTAAGCCTAGGAGCAACCAAATATGAGAACTTAACTGCCAGTTTTGTTCCCAGGTAGGAATATCAACAAATCATTTTCTTTAAATCATTCTACTTTAGAGTGGGATGAAGTGAAATTTTAGCCTACCAAGACGTTGAGTGAGAAGATAATAATAATAAACACAAATAATTAAAAAATTAAAAAAAATCACTGGAAGATCATAACCCAGAAGCTAGTACTCCAGAAGAATTTCCAGAGGACCCAAAGCCTGTGGAAATTTGCAACTAAAAAGAATGCTAACATGTTGTCAAGGAAATCTGTAATTAAAAGAATGTCAAGCTATGCTTCAGTCTCAGGCCTCTCCAAGAAAACATATATGTTATGTCTCCAATGCATGAGGATCACCTTTCTTCCATTAGTATTTTGAGTTTGTACTTGGAACATATGATCAAACTGTCCCTGTGCCTTCTTATTTGGTGAGCCAAACTCCTTTTGTTTCCATGTATCACAATTTGGGTACAGAGTGCCACCTTTCATGCTTCCTCTCCTTGGGACTTTTATTGATGATGTTATTGAGGTGTAGAGGGATTTTCCTCCCACTCGATACATACTCAGAGAGTTCCTTTGTCTTCTAAAACTGCTTTCTTAGCCATTTGATTGACTTGGGAGTTGAATCTTTTTCTAACCTGAAAATAGTGGACTTATTTAAATACATTGAGTAGCAGGACCATTTTATGATAGATGCATGCCAGGGCTTAAGAGGAGGGAGCTCTTTCCTGCTTCAATGATCTTGTGATTATGTTGGAGTCCTCAACTGAAATTGCTTTCTTAGCCATTTGATTGACTTGGGAGTTGAATCTTTTTCTAACCTGAAAATAGTGGACTTATTTAAATGCATTGAGTAGCAGGACCATTTTATGATAGATGCAAGCCAGGGGTTAGGAGGAGGGAACTGCTTTAGTGATCTTGTGATTATGTTGGAGTCCTCAACAATAACTATATCCCTTTTCACAATGTCCTTCAGGAACCTAACTCCTTGATACATTGTTAGTGCTTCCATTTGTTATTAGTTGCTTGTCCCTATCTCCAGGAAAATTTTAATTTCTAGGGACTTCTTCCACTCAGAAAAACACAACGCAAGGTCTTGATCTCCATTGAATCCATTCCCTCTAGTTCCATAGTGTTGGCATAAAAAGTTTTAGCTACTGCTACTCTTTGGGTATCCTTATTATTTGTATACCGTGGCTCAATGCAGTGATGATTCAAACTAGTTTATAATGTGATTTGAAGGACACCTTATCTTATTTGCAGTGAACATTGATTTAAACTAGTATGTAATGAGATTTCATGTTTTTTACTATACTTTGTCTTCAAATTTAGAAAAATTCCTTCCTTCCACTTATGCCACGACACCTCTATCTTGGCACAAAATCACACATATTTCAAGATCATTTGCTTCTTAAGTTGGTTTATTGAATTTCAGCTATGGAGGCATGCATTCTTTTATCATGAGGAAGAATGTAAGAATGAGATACGTTCTTTCAGCATGAGGAAGAATGTAAGAATGATAGGGAAAGAAACTCTCCAAGAAAACATATATGTTAAGTCTCCCATGCATGAGGATCATGTGTCTTCCATATATTATTTTGAGTTTGTACTTGGAGCATATGATCAAGAGGGTAGGTGAAAGCAGTGTTGAAAATATTGGTATTGGCAAAATATCGGCGAGGGTCCAGAAAACATCTTATCGATAATATCGGCAAAAATATCAACAAAATATCGACAAATATTGGCAAGCATAAAAAATAATTTTTTTTCAAAATTTTAAACATAGTTGATATTTTGCCGATATTTAGCGATATTTTCGAAATATCGCAATATTTTTAAAACAAAAAATCTCGCGATATTTTCTCGGCAATATATCGTTTTTGCCAAAAATATTGTGATATTTTCGAATATCACCGATATTATCAACAGTGGGTGGAAGAGCCTTTAATACAATGGGTTCAAAAGATAGAGCCTTTGCAAGGGATACAGGGAAGCAATGAATTATTGGTTTATCAGAGGAAGCCCGTCCTTTCATAAGAAAACACATGTGATGATTTCGTATGGCGTTTCTAGATAACTCGTGATAGATTTTTAGGTAAGTCCCTTCTGCCAGCTCCATGTAGAGGACCTCTTTTCCTTATAGAGAGACTTATCCCAGACCAAATCCATCTCTTTTACCAAGCCTTTTATCCAAAGCTTGAGATGGTAGGATAGGTTTTGTTTCTGCTTTAGAGGAGTACCCTTTGTTTGACAGTGGGATTTCGATGCATTAAGGCATGCAAGGAGGTATTTTTCTTTATAAAAAATTGGTTAGTTAGTGAAGAGATGTAACTTGTTCATGAGCATGGAATGTGAAAAATCTGACGTATGGATAAGAAGTCTTAGGATGTCTAAATTACTTGTGAAAATGGAAATCTTCTTAACTAGATAGCTTTTGTTTCCACTTTAGAGGAATACCCTTTATTTAACAATGGGAATTCAATGCATTGAGGTATTTAATGAGGTGTTTTTCGTTAAAAAAAATTGGTCAGTTAGTGAAGAGATGTAACTTGTTCATGAGCATGGAATATGAAAACTCTGAAGTATGGATAAGAAGTCTTAGGATGTCTAAATTACTTGTGGGAATGGAAATCTTCTTAACTAACTTGTTCATGAGCATGGAATCTGAAAACTCTAAAGTATGGATATGAAGTCTTGGAGATCCAAAATTACTTGTGAGAATGGAAATCTTCTTAACTAAAACACGATACAAGGTGTTTAAGAAAAGTTATTTTTCTGAAATTGATGCATTGAGGATATAAGTTTCTGAAATTGATGATGCAAAGGAAATGATGGCATATTTAGTCTTTATTTTTTTGTTGAACATTTATTCTCTTTATAGTTATTCTTGGGTTATTGTCTCCTCTAAGGTTGCACCCCTTTCAATCCTCTTTCTTTCATGAATATCACCAGTATAAACATCATTTGTCTTTGCATTTCCTTAGCTCATTTGATTTCCATGACCTTACGTCATTAAAGCATTTTTCCCCAAAAATAGTAACATGCGTCAAATTCAATAATATCTGAAAATGAGAAATTTCTTATATTTCCTAAAATGTTAAGAAAATTTAGTTATTCTTTAAATTTATTTTAATTTTTTATATACTAATTGATCTTGATTTGTGTTCGCACTAGGTTATTCATTTTGTGAGGAGTTAGGAGAAAATATACAATTGTAACCATTTTCCCCCATTGTAGAATTATCAAACTAACCAATTTTATATTGCTTAGTATAATTGAGAATAAGATTACATATTATTTAAAAAAATATGTTTTCAATTAATTCCATGTTTTGAAATTATTTTAATTAGAAATGTAAAATCATAAATTTAATTAATTATATGTTTTAATTTTATTTTATTTTTAAATTAAAAATATAAAATCATAAATTTAAATGGTTCAAATTACATTATAATGCACTTAATATTTATAATATGGGTAGCCCTTTCCAAATTTATACTTTCCATTATATATTAAATATTATCCATTAAAATGAAAATAAATATCTACAAATTTTAATAATAATAAAGAATTTGGTATGTTAATATTTTTTTATTAGTAATTTTAAAAATTATTAATTACAATTTGATAATATTAACATTTTACATGTCATTATTGTATAGTAAGTTTATAAAATTAAATAAGATAACCATATTTTTAATAATTTTTTTATTATTATTCAATTTTTTTGTTTTGAAATTTTTCTAATAATAAAAAATAAATTATAATTTTAAATGGTTAAAATTTCATTGTAATTCACTTGATATTTATAATATTTATGGGCTTTTCCAAGTTTATGTTTTCTACTTTATATTAAATATTATTGATTAAAATAAAAATATATATCTACAAATTTAAATAATTGCATGGAGAGACTTTAGTCCAACATGAATGATTACATGGGAGACTTTAGCCCAAAGTGAATGAGATGTTCTAAGGTTATGTAATGCTATTTAAACTTGTTAATTTAGTCAAATTACATAAATATAAAATAAAAAAATAAGAATTATACTTATCAATAATCAAACCATTTTAGATTCATCGACTTAGATAGCCTACAAAGGGATCAAATTTCTCAAGGTGCAAGCTTTTCCTTTAGATCCATCTTAACTCTAGATTTAGTCAGCATAGAGAAGGAATTTTTTTCTTGATGATAATGTTAGAGTCTGTTCTACTTCCATAGTTTGGGAAATCTTACAAAGACCCAGGATTTCACACGAGTGAGAGAGACAATTTACTTAATGAGGTTTATAAACATGTATATGCATCTCAATTTACTTAATGAGGTTTATAAACATGTATATGCATCTCCTAGATGGGGAGGAGCAAGTGGAGGGATATGGAGATGAGTATGAGATTGTTTTGTGTGAGAAATCCATCACAACTCGTTAGATTTTTCACTCTACAATGTTTCTATGTGCTTGAGTTTGTAATAAAAGGAAATCTAACACATGTTAGATTCTCTTTTACATTGTAATGTTGTTAATCTAGCACACATTTGATTTATTTAATCCTAAAATGTTCTTATGTTCTTGTGTTTGTGCTAGAAGGAAATATAGCATGTGTTAAATTTCTTTCAAATTTAAATATGGTTTTGTTTGTGTTGGAAGAAAGTTTAACACAAGCTAGATTTCTTATACTATGCAATGTTGTTGTTGGCAACGTTCGTCATGGAAAATTTTAGGGGCAAATGTTCGCCCTTTGGCGAAATTAAGGGGTTTTAAATTTTTAGTGGGCAAATATTTTGTATCATAGTGTATTTTCACAAATCACCTCAAATAGCCCACCTTATTTTAAGGGAGAGGGTAAGAAAGGTTAATTTAGCCCTTGAAATTAGGAGTTACAACCTTCCATTAACCCCAATTTTCAAGAATAGGTTTTATTTAAGTGAATCCTATGGGCCAAATACCATATTTATAAAAGAGGTACGGTAAATTAGTAAAAATATAAATAAATGAGAGGTATGGTAAATAAATAAAACATTTTTTATCGATAAGTCACCTTATATACATGCAAGGGTGTAAACAAATAAAAATATAAGTAAATTGGAGGTATGGTAAATAAATAAAACGTCTTTTTATACTTACTTAAAAGGTATGGTAAATAAATGAAACGTCTTTTTATACTTACTTAAAAGGTATGGTAAATAAATGAAAATATGAATAAACTAGATGTATGGTAAATAAATAAAACCTCTTTTTGTATTTAGTCCATAACCCTCCTTCTATTTATGAAGGCTCAAAAAAGAGGTTTTCTTTTTATATTTAGTCCATAACCCTCCTTCTATTTATGAAGGCTCAAAAAAGAGGTTTTATTTAACTGGATTCTATGGGCCAAATACCATATTTGTAAAAGAGGTATGGTAAATTAATAAAAATATAAATAAATGAGAGGTATGGTAAACAAATAAAATATTATTTTATATTTACTCCATAAGTCACCTCATATTTACGAACACTCAAAAAATGCATTATATTTAGGTGAAACCTATGGGCAAAATACTATGGGACAAATACCATGGGCTAGATTATTATTAATACTATGCAAAAAAATATTATTAACCCTAATATTAGTATTAATAAAAATAAAAATGGCACATCGTATTGACCCATGGTACTCAACAAAATGGCATATGGTATTGATCCATGGTATTCACCTAGAATGTAGCCTATTTAAATGGGGGAATTAAACCATCATAGATCCTTCTTTACTCTGGATCTACTAACCCCTGAGAGGTGCCAAATATCGTGATATGCAAACTAGCATAGAGTGAAAGAAATATTTGATCCCTCCGAGGGCTTGGTGGATCAATAAAAATGGATGTTATAATTTAATGTATGTTAAGCATTTTAGCTTGGTTAAAATAAAAAATAAAATAAAAAGAAACTATTAATGTTTATAAATTACTAATAGTAATTTTTAAGCTCCAGGTTTATGATAAGCCATTGTATTGACCCATGGTAATACCATGGTATTCATGTGAGCATAGACTATTTAAAATGGAAATTCTATCATCTTAGATCCATCTTAATTCTGGGTCTACCAAGTGCTCAAAGGGATAAATAAATTTCATCCCCCTAAGAGTGGTAGATGTGGAGTTAAGATGGATATAGGTTGGTTTTTATGATAATGAAGATATTAAATAGACAGGAAATTATATTGTAAAAACATCTTAAGGTGAATGGTTAAAGCATAGACATTGGACAAGTATATTTGTATA
>APFE031648494.1:0-11809 GCA_000404065.3 Pinus taeda
TGAAATCCCTAATAATATTTTGGTTTGCATAAAATACATTTTTACAAGATGCAAAAAAACATAAGAAATTAGGACTGAGAAATCAGCCTTTTCAACTTGTCAGCGTGCTCATCCGTAGTAATATGCAATGCAATACGGAGTCTGGTCAAGAAATCATGACGTTCCCAGGATAAGTGACACTGAGACTGAGCATAAAAGGCCTCTAACACAGAATGATATGCCAGTAACTCTTCATCATGTGTTTCTAGTCTTTCCTCTGCCACCATGTTCAACGGATTATTCCTCTGAGCCTTGTTGTCAAGCTCAATTCTAGGAGAACCAAGTATTGCACTCCCTGTACATCTTTCCACAGGAGTCTCGGTGTATTTTAAGATCTGATCCATAGATTCTGTTGACTCTGTAACTTTAAATCTTTTGACATCATTACCTGGTGTAGCTTTAATGCCTCTATCATTTCCATCCTTTCTATCATCATAAACATACAGTCGTTTAACACCTATCGAGTGAGGAGAAAGTGAATTTCCTTTCTGATTTTGTTCCACGTCATTTCTCTTATTGGGCCTTCCTTCAAACTTCTTTTGAGATTGTTCATTAGCTTGCATATCCCAGGGAGATGATGCCTTCGAAGTTGTCTCACTATTTGCAGGCATGGGATATTTTCCTTCATATATGATATTGTTTGTTTGCTAAAAAAAGGAAAAGAATAGATCAGCCATTTCATTAATCAATGACTCACAGAATCTCTAACTTCAATAAACGATTTAAATAACTCACGAAGATAAATTATCAATGAAATTTTCCACAGAATTTTGTAATACTTCCCTGGGAATGCAATGAGAAATGCTTATACAAAAATTTGCAATATAATCGGTATAAGCAATCCTACCTGTTTAAAATGTTCCTAGTTCATCCTAAAATGTTCCTAGTTCATCCGTATAGAGGATTTGGAAGAAAAACCTAATCTACAGGGACAATGTACAAGTAGATCTATGCAAAGAAATTATAATTTAAGAAACTACAGTCAATCCTACTTGGACATGTTGGGATCAATGCCTATGTCAAGTATACGACAATCTACAATGTTGTAAGTAAAAACAATCCTATTTATTAGTTAGCTACCCATCTGTGTAGATGGATTAAAATAGAGCATAATGGACAACTCATATTTGTCATCTTGTAGAGTCCCATCTCAACTGGAAATAGAAAACATTGATAATTTAGGGCAGCACAACCAACCTTAATTGGCAATGTTGGAAACAATGCATATGTTAAATATATAATGATTGGCAATATAGCAGGTACATCTAACTCTGTGTTAGATGTCTACCTATGTATTTATGTAGATGGATAATAATAAGACCTACTTTACAAGAAGAATGGTCAATGGCATATCTTATCTATTAATGCCATGCCTTGTATCAACTAGAAAGAAAAGGTACCATTACATTAAAGATTTCAAAATTATCTGAAAACTCTGGAAAATGAATGCATACTATTTTAACTATGAATTTGAGCTTTTGAAGGCCTGGACTTAATTAAATGCAACTACATGTACTCAATGCATAATAAAATAGTGATAATCAGCTTAGACATACTAATTACTATGGACAGAAAAATTCTTTTCCAAAAAGCCCTTAATTCACGTCTACATACTACATAAGCTTATGGAATGCCTTAACTGTATTGGTAATGATCATAAACAATAGACTCACTCTCCATTATAGCAATAACCAAATAACAAAAAATGTACATGAAGCCCTTAAAAAAAATAAAAATACAGTAAATATGTTACCTGTGAGGGTAGCGGGTACCATTTTCCTTTCAGCCATTCTTGAGCAGGTCTTAATTTGGAGTAATGGTACATTTTCTGTATATGATTGTGTGGAAAATATACAAGGAAAAGCTCAGAATTGGTGCTCATAGCTTGCGTGATGATGCCCGGCCACCAGCACCCTTTGTCAGAAGCTTCAACTGCGTCTCGGATGGAGTAGTTGTAATTGTGGGGTGCCTCAGGGGGAATGGGTCTGACTCGGGTATAGCGAACATCTTCTTCTTGTGTCAATCGCTGTGCGTCGCTGTCAGGGTGGCGGTCGTAGCGTACCTTGTAATGACGCCCTCGCCCACGACCATATGCATCGACAATCACTGCCTCCGTCCAGGCACCATCTAGCTGCACCTCCACTCTCGTCTTTTGGTCCATTCGAGCGATCGCTACTGTAGTACAACGAAACCCCAGAATCGCAGTCAATCAAGATCACGACAATTACACTAATGTAGTACAACGAAACCCCAGAATCGCAGTTAATCAAGATCACCACAATGACTCGACCACAGTCCAATCAAGAACGACAACAGTATAAATCTCTTCTGCAAAGTGAGTGAGAGAATCCTAAGATTGAGTAATGGCCAAGTAAAAGATGCATGAAAATAATATATGTTGCTTCCACCTCGTCGGTTGGAAGGATATATTTTTGTAAGCCGACGCCACCATATACCATGTGTGGTATTGTGCGCTGAGGGGCACCACCAGTCGTGCGGTTTCAATCTGGTATTTGGCGTGGTTCTATGTTATGGGGGTGTTTTGCTGGGTTGATCTTATTGGGTTTCAAGTTGGTTTAGTGCAGTGTTTTGTTTTGATGTTATTGGGTTTTGGCTTAGTGTTTTATTGGGTATTAAATTTAGAATTAATTTATTATTATAAATTAAATTATTATTATTATTTGGGATATGATTTTAAAATTAAATTATTATTGTTATTTATGATGAATTGGTTTGGGAATAAATATGTATTTTTTTATAAATGTTTTTTGCTGTTAAAATAAGACTTTAAATTGTCAATAATTTTTAGTTTGAGTGATTGAGATGGTGGTTTGTCATGTTGTCCACGGTGGTTTAAGGTTCTAGTGACATGACCATTCATAATAACACTGAAAGGATAGATGGCCAATTAGAGTCTCGGATCTTGGCCCCAATATTTGGTGGTATGGGGACCTTTCAAGCCTTAGCTTGAATTTTGTTTAGAATTATCTAGAAATATGGATAACCAAATTATGATAAAAAAAAATTACATTAAGAAAAAAAACAGAGTTTAATGGCTAACTATATGACAAACCTTAGACAACTAAGAAGCCTTCAAGGTAAGTTTGAGCCATGAGGAGGTTGATCTCCCAATTAACTCACAAGTAATGAGTAATAATTTCTTGTAGTATCGAATAATGTATGTAGATTTTTTGGTGTATGTCCCTTTTACAAACATTGAACACATTGTAAATTAAAATACAATAGTTATAAAAATCTTATGAAGAAAATTGTGTCGACTACCATTGATCCACCATGATCTTGTTAGTGGAGCATGAGCGGAGTCTTGAGTGGTTCAAAGTTGAAGTGGTCTTCAAATGATCATGATCAATGAGGTCTTTAGCTTTATCAACTTCGCGAGTGATCGTCCTCAACATTCAATGTCTAGTATATTCACCTTCGCGAGTGATGTCAATGGTTGGTATGGTTTTCACAGTGTTCGAAGGATATGGTCTTTTACCTCGTTGTGGACATGTGTTTGTCATCAATTCCACTAGCGTTTGGTTGTCGACATGTCTTTCTCATCATGTTATGTTGACAAATTTTTCTTTGTGAGGAAGAGGTGTGCATGGGTTTTATTATGAAAATCAAAGTGATGTAATACATAAACCTAAGTCCTAAATCCTAATACACCCAAACCCTAACCTATACCTAATCCATGCAATAAAATGCATTAACCCTAAGTTTAAAAACCCATTCGGGTCATGCAATAAGCATTACAACACATAAACCATTGCAAAACCACCTAAAGCATTACAATGCATTAAAAATGGCTCTAACTGCTCGCCTAACCACGCGACGAGCTAACCATGACAGCAAGCCATTTGAGTGGACTCGGATTAACTGTCGGGGTTAACCGTTTCAGAGCCTCACCACACGGGGTTTTATAACTAATCGTTGTCATGTGAGTAGTGCACAATTAATGGTTGTAGTTGTGGAAGTTCACACCACAATGGATCAATGGTAACCATAGCATGTGAACAAACTTTATCTGCATAATCAAACTAACTGTAGCTCCTAAGAGCACGGGGAGAGGAACTGTCGGCGAAGGTTGTCACATGCTGCAGAAAGATTGTGCGAGTAGCAGGAACCGTCGAAGATCATCCGCCAGGTGGAAACTTGCAGTTAGAACGTGACTCTTCACATGGTGTCCACCTTTTTCCACCTTGTTAGCAAACCGCCACCACTTTTGCGCTTATCCAAAGTGTTGTTTTGGGTTTTTATTGTTAATATTGGTTTAAAGTAATGCCACCACCTTGTGACTATTCTTGAGGTGTCCCTAGTGGTTAGACCGATTTCATTCATGCCTAAATCCTAAATCCTAATACACCTAATTCCTAAATCCTAATACACCTAAACCCTAACCTATTCCTAATCCATGCAGTAAAATGCATTAACCCTAAGTTTAGAAACCCATTCGAGTCATGTAATAAACATTACAACGCATAAACCATTGCAAAACCACATAAAGAATTACAATGCATTACAAATGCCCCTAAATGCTGGCCTAACCTCGCGGGGAGCCGACAGTGAGATTGGGCCATGTGAGCAGACAAGGATTAATCTTCGGTGTTAACCGTATCATATCCTAACCACGTGGGGATTTATAACTAAGCGTTGTCATGTGAGCAATGTGCAGTTAACGGTTGTTTTTGAGGAAGTTCAGACCATAGTGGATCAGTGTTAACCATAACATGTGAGAAAAATTTAGCGGCACAGTCAGTCTAACTGTAGCCACTAACAACGTGGGGAGTGGAACTATCAGCGAAGGTTGTCACATGCTGTGGGAAGACCATGCTGGTAGCCAAAACTATTGGTGATCATACGTCGGGTGGCAACATGCAGTTAGACTATGGTTGTTCACATGGTATCCATCACCTTTTTCAGCCAAGTCAGCAAAGCACCAGCAATTTTGCGCTTATCCAAAGTGTTGTTTTGGGTTTTTATTGTTCAGTTTGGTTTAAAGTAATGCCACCACCTTGTGACTAGGCCTAAGGTGTCCCTAGTGGTTAGACCGAGTTCATTCATGCCTAAACTTAGCAATGGAGAGCTCGAATGAACCAAAAAAAACTATAAATTCACCTTTTGGTCATGAAGAAGGGCATTAGAGCGGTTTGGGAGCTTAGTGTGTATATTCTAGAGGTTATAGGCATTTTTGTTTTCAGTGTAACAGGGGCATCCGAAGTCGGAATTGGGAACCAAGATAGGTGTTGGAAAGCTAATTCAAAGATATTTCTTGTGAAAGTGACTAGAAGTTCCTACGTGCATAATTAGTGTGGTTAATTTGTTGTGTAAACGACCTCCTTGGATTCAATCCTAATAAAGCGGATGCCCATCTTGAAACCGGACCTTGAGAAGTAGTCCATTAGGGACGAACTCCATAATCAATCTTGTTGTGTGGTATTGCTATGTTTTTTCTTATTATTACTTATGTTTACATGTTTCATATGTTTTAATTATGTTTTCAATTCATCCCTTTTCAATTGATTCTCATAGTTAAAACACTTTAAGTTAACATTCAAGTCACTCTTGGCATTGATCAATTCTACTTCAGTTTAACATATGGTCATTTCAGATCAATCATGCTACTTTAGTTTCAAGAAAGACAACCACATTCAAAACTATATTTCATATCTTAGATGTTTGTATTGGATATATTTTAAATGTTAGAAAGGCATCCATGAAAAAGAAAATGCATCATTTTCTACAAAATTCATATGAAGTGACATATTAAGCATGTAATGTTTCTTTTCTTTTACTACATTTTTGAACTCATTAATCTCCCCATGAATAGCTGGCATCAAATACTAAGGTGTTACTCAAAATATCCAAGTTATTTGTTCATGATGTGACAATGCCTCTCAACATCACATTGCCAATGAGGGCTCCCAAAGGCAAAAATATGCCACATGTGCTACCATCGCTCAAATATGAAGGCATAAATCTACCACATGTGTCACCATGGCTCTAATATTTAGCAAATCCTCGAAATTTGATCCTCAATGAAGAGATATATGTCAAAAGTTGAAACCAAGGCTTCCAAACCGAATTATCCATAAGCAACATGCTTAAAAATTTATTAATTAATAATACAAGTCTTCATGCATAAGAGTGGTAGCAGTGGGCATGACTAATTCTTTTGAAAACTTATACGATAGCTATGTCATTTTATTTCCTGTTATTGATAGACTGTGGAGATAACATAAAAATCATTTCCATCTTTTTGACACCAAGTTGCATCCATAAGAGTTTTACCAAAGTAGTTGGGGTATTATTACTCATTGACTATGGAAGGACAATAAAATACTTAGTCGTTCCATTTTCAAATAGTTCTTATTTTCCCTCTCAATTATGATGAAAATATAATAGAGATATATAAGCTTTATAAATCAACATAATAAATTACCCGGATGCGGGTGACACACTTTGATATTAATGAATACATTGAAGACGAGTGGTAAGACGACACGCCACTTGGCTAGTGGCGCCCCTCCCCATACCACCCTGAGATGCCCTCTTGACACACTACAGGCAACATTTGATGGAGGTCTGAAGCAGGAAAAAGCCACTAAATGTCTGGATATGGAGGTACCTCAGTTCATTGTTTCTCCATCTCCCCTGCTCCATTGCAACTGCCCGCCTCAAGCCTATGAACCCAGCTCTCGCATTGTAACTGGCCGTCACTAATGGTTAGTTTGTTGCGTTAATTTTGGACATGGGTTTCACCATTCCCATTCTAGTTCTTGCTATCTAACCTCTGCTAAGATTGGCCCTGCTCCTGCTCACAATCCCTCTATTAGAGCTCCCTCTATCATCATTCCTTCTCTTACTACTCCCTCTGAGTACTTAGCCAGAGATACTAGCATGGTGAGACATCGAATGAGAAGCCGAAGATGCGGAACTCGGGGAGGTAGTTCTTGCCCTTAGACTGAGCCGCACCCTGAGCCTATTTCGTCCTCTCCTTCCCCTAAACTGTATCATCCCCAAAGACATCGGGTGGGTAAATATCCTAGTACAAGAAGTGGGCGGGGTCATGCTCGGTCTTCAGGTGCAATTCATGGTGATTTTTGTACTTCACTCTGCTAATTTTCCTTTGTCCCTTCATCGTGCTCCCCACTCAACCCAATTCATGTTTTGTATCACCCTGAATAGACCTGTTATTACAGCTACTATTTCCATCCTCTTCACTGAAGACAATGAACAGACTGCCTCTGAGGTGGAAAATTCCAAATTGCGGCAAGAGGATGCCCCCAGACACAACAATTGCAAAGAACAGGAAACAATGTGATGAATGAAGGCATTTGTACTCTGCATGGCAAGAACCTTGGTGGCAATCAGCATGGTGAAGGGGGTAGCTCTACAGCCACGAGCCCCTCAGGTGGAACTAGTCATGACGGGTTAGCTTCGCAGGTGGCATCTCGCAGGCTTGGGAATGCCCATCTGACGGATGAGCCACATGGCGATGGTGGGGAGCCACACAACAGCATGTCGAGGGACGACGTGGATAATTGGGCATGCTCAATTGTTGAGGAACCCATCTCGAATGATTTAAATTAGGTCAACGTGGCTTCCACATGTCTAGACATGGCAGCCAGGGGTATGGACGTGGCTGCTAGGGGTTCGGATGTGGCTACCAGGTTTATGGACGCGGCTGCCAAGTGTCTTATGTCTGGTCTTTTTGTTTTTGTTAGCATCTGTTGGAATCTGGTCTCCTATCTAGACATTATCTCATGGCAAAACCTCATTATTTCTTTTGTGGTTTCTGGTCTTAAGAACTGACACCATTTTTGGTTTTTTTCTTTCTGTGGACTGGTTTCCCCAATGTTGGGGCAGTCCAGATTTTTGTTGAAACACTATTGTAAACTTGGTTGAGGCTTTTTCCTCTCTATAATTTTTTGTGCATATTAATAGACTGTCTTAACTTGGAAAAAAAAAATCAACATAAGAAATTCTAAAAAACTAAACTTAAATTGTAGTTGCAAAAAATCTATTGGAAAATTTCGAAAAAAATCAATTAGAATAAAACAATTTGAACTTACAGTCACTAACAAAAACAACACCCTATTGCTCAGAAGGCGAATGCTAGAACTAAATTTACCAAAATAAGTTACCATACATGGTCACTGGAGCTTCTAAATGTTTATTCGAGCTGTATGTCTTTTGCTATATAATACAACTCGCTTAAGAGAAATCCTCACTTGCAGAAACCTAACAAAACATATTCTTTGTTCATATGCCTAAGAGAAGTATGTTTTCCGAGACATCATACAAGATTGTAGGCCTCCTTCTTGCGTGCACATATTTTAGATTCATAATTTGAACACGTTAAAACCTAAAACTACAAACCTTAAACAACAATATGACCTTTGTAAAGACCTCGTAGTAATAATCTTTCAAGTTTCAATGACATGAGAATGCAATATGATATTGTGGTATTCTTTAGAAATGGAAAATTAAGTTCAAATATGCATCTCCCACCAAACAACTTAATAGAGTACACATTAAAGAATCCAAAATTTACTCTTGCATGCTTTCATCTCCCATAACAAAGTTAGTTGTGAATGAATAGTGTGTTTCCTATGATAGCTTTAAAAATATTACAAAGTGACTACTCTTTAAATTTTGGCAACAAACTACTAGCAAAACAAGGTAGACTATTGAACAATTTGTGTTTTCATTGATGTCAAAGTCACGAAGTATTGCTACACACATTTTGTCATTGATGTGAAAGTCATGAACCATTGTTGCACACATGTTGTTATTGATGTCAATTGTAGTAGCTTCACTAATGTCGAAGGAAGAACAACGAATTAAATTGAAGAGGTGACAAAGGATCAAGTAGAACAATAGACTCAAACACAATGGTCAGATAGGTTGGCTAAGAAAGTAGTTCAAGCATATGTCGATCACGTAATAGAAGGCCAAATAGGTTGGTTGAGCAAGTAATCCAAGTGCAAGGAAGGCAAGCCAAGAAGGTTGAGAAGGCCAAAGCTTGAGGAGGTAAAGTAAGCCAGAAAGGCTAAGAAGGACAAGAACAAGGTAGCCCCAATGATCACTCTTGGTCATAGAGGTCCAATAGGCCAACTCCAAAGGGCTAAGACCCTTTTGGACTTCAAGAGTATTGACATTGTTAAAAGACAAAAATATGCGCCAAATCCCGATATGATATGGAGATATGTGTTGAGATTTCTAAGTCTGACATGATAGAAATCCCTACTACAATATCTGGTTTAATTTCTCTTACAAGTTATTTATAAATATAAATACCGAAATAAACACAAATGCAGCCTTAACTCACATACATATAACCACAGAAATAACTAAGACAAACACACAAGGGACACTGTTACTTTTGAACAATTGTCCATGGAAAAACCCAATGCGGGAAAACCAATGTACCAGATATGAGGGTTTTATTATTAGGGTATTTATGAATACAACTAGGGTTCCAGAAATGGCTCACCTAACACATAATTCCCTTGGCAGTAGTACGTCTCCTTGGAGACAGATATTCCGGCTGATCAATCACCTCATGAATGATCCTACAACATCTATGATAACTTCCATTGCTCTCCATCACTCTCATAGGGACTCCAACAACCTCTCAACTCACTAGCACTCAGTTTCCTCGACAAAAATCACCGAACTCTCCCTCTTGGGCATGCATCAGCTCTGCTAGCCTCTACAACTACTGAAGCCTCTTCATCAACCCTTTGGCTCTCTGCATCAGCTCTTAGACCCTCTGTGTCACCCATGTTGGCCTGTTCAGCGTCTACATAGATCCTAGTTGCCTCTGCATCAGCCTTTCGATGCTCTACGTTGTCTCTCTGGTACTATCTCTACATGTCTTCTATGTATTCTCGGCCTTCTATAGAATTGAACCTCGCTGCAATAGATCACTAGCTCGATTCTCTCAGCAAAACCCCGCTCTAGAAAATCGAACTCATTGATCAGTTTGTTGTATCTCCAACTAACCCTCAAGTCTCCTCTTATACTTTTCCTACTGAGTCTTCAACAACCGAAATTAAGCCCCTAATCAACAACTAAGATTATATTTGGCTTGATTCATGTCATTTAGAAAATTCTTGCCTGGCTTTGTATTAATACCCATTAATATTTCACTTTTCCTAAGTTTAGACTTAGGAACCCCATTAAAAATATTAATTATTTTAATATCTCTCCAACTAGGTGGAATTTCCCCAAAAAATTTCTTGTTCTTCGATATCTTATGTGCCTTAGCCTCTCCACCAATTTTGATGGCTAGATCACATCTGATTCTACCACAAATCAACACTCCCTCTTAGTGAGGAATGTGCTCTAGTAATGTTTCACCATGGAACCATCACATTGATCCTCCACAAAGGTACGTGTGTTGATGCTTGGCGTGCTGCCTCATGTCATCTGCACTGATGCTTCCTGTACTTTTGCACATGACACTGCCACTGCCACCGCTACATCTGTATTGTAGCTCCCTCTCAATATGATGCCAATGTTGTCTCTATCACTACCGCTACTAACTGTTGCACTGCAACCCAGTTACCAAGAAGTAGGTAACTGACTTCTCCCAAATACTGACATCCCAGAGAGTCTGGAAGCCATGTGAAACTGAAACTGCCTGTGCTACTATATTGTGCTCCCTTTGCTGTTACTATGCTATTGCATACAATTTTGTTCCTTTCGCATTGTTGCACACTCCACTGCGCTACCTCAGATTTCTGCACCCAATCAATGCCTTACTGCTCTGCTACACTTTGCTCCACCCAACATCTATCATTCTACTACTATCATTAAGCGCTCCCATATCTAGATATGATACAAGAGTTTGGGCACCTCGAGGATCCTACACTTAGTATGTAGTCCTCCTCACTACAACTTGATGTCTCCCAACCTCTTCTCTAGAGGTGCATGAACACTCATGGCACTGTTGTCATCAGTCTTGACCTCTTTCTCTGCCTTAATTGGAGATGCCTTGGAGTCGGAAGCCTCCCCCTTGTTTTTCTTCCTTGGAAACTGGGATGCATAATGTCCCAACTCACCACAATGGAAGCACTTCACCTTGGAGATGTCCTTCTTCTTCCTCATCCCTTGATGTCCCAGAGATGCTATAGCTACATTCTCCTCCTCCTCTTTCTTTATTCAACTTCCCTTACCACTTCTCCCTGCCTTGGTCAACCTCTTGATCTCTTCATGATGAAGAGCTTCCCACATCTCCTCCCAACCTAGAAGAGTAGCACTACCCAAAATACTTTGTATAAATGTCTCCCACTCCTTAGAGACTGCAATCAAGGCGGTCCTCAGCATGAACTCCAGATCTAGTGTAGACCCTATGGAAGTCAGTTGGGCAAGAATCTCATGCAATCTTAGGAAGAACAAATCAATCGTCTCTCACTTCTACATCTGATATGACCACAACTGATTATCCAAAAGCATCTTCTACTACACGAGAGTTCCCTGATACGAGATCATCAACGTATCCCACATCTCCTTTGTTGTGTTTTTTTTAGCAATATGTGGTATGGCATGATCTTTGACCTCGTCTACGATCATGCACTTTTCCCTCACCATTGCATCCTCATACTTCTCATTCTCATCTAGTTTGACTAGGATAACCATAGTTCTCAATGCAAAGTCCTTAATGTGATGTCAATCCAGGACTTGCATGATCATGAACTTCTAGATGACAAAGTTGGCAGCCCCATCCAGCCTATCCTAATCCCTCAGCCCGCTCACT
>APFE031648495.1:0-28680 GCA_000404065.3 Pinus taeda
ACAAGCTCTAATTTTTCACTCTTCTTTCTTTCCCAACTCTGAGAAATCTGACTCTCTTCTATTTTCCATAAATGCAATTCTCACAGAAGTCCAAATCAACATTCTTCAAACCTGGCAACAAATTCCTTGAGCGAAGAATCTTCATCCCCTTTTCACTCATGTGTCCGAGCCTATGATTCCATAATGCTGCATCTACTCCTTTGGAAGTTAAAGCATTAATAGAGTTAAAAATACCATTGCATAAATACAATGTACCAACATTTTTGCCTTTTGATATTACCAGGGCTCCTTTGGTGACCTTCCAAGCTTTATCTATGAAAGTTGTCACAAAACCTTCACTGCCTAACTTCCCTGTTGAAATTAGATTTTTCTTTAGATCTGGAACATGCCTTACCTCCTTTAGTACCCATTGGTTTCCATTCTGCTATTTTACAAGAACCTTACCCATTCCAACAATTTTACAGGGTTTATCATCACCCAAACAAACTTGTCCAAAATCTCCTTGAACATAGTCATGAAAGTATTTCTTATCAGGTGTGGCATGGAATGAGGCCCCTGAATCTACCACCCAGGAATCAGTAATATTTTCGAAAGAAAGAATTAAAGCATCTTGTAACACCTCACCTGTCACATTTGCTTCATGATTGTTTTCTTGCTATGCATCTCCTTCTTTTCCCTTCCAAGATCTATAGTCTTTCTTTAGGTGTCCTTTATTTCCACATTTCCAGCACACTATCCCCGATTTGGATTTGGATTTTCCTTTCCTTGATTTACTATGATATCCTGAGCTCTTTCCTCTTTCCATTCCCCCCCCCCTATACTTTGCACTCAAAGCATTACCCGATGTCTCACCGGATCTTTTCTATCGCATTTCCTCGGTAAGGATAGCACCGACAACATCATCAAAATTTAAAGTACTAGATCCAGAAACATAGTTACTAATGGCCATTACTAAACCATTCCAACTTTCTTGTAATGAGCACAAGAATAACAAAGCTCTAACTTCATCATCAAATTTTACCCGTACAGAACATAACTGACTTGTAATAGTATTAAAATCATTTAAAAGGTCTGCAACAGATCCACCTTCCGACATCTTCATATTAAATAATCGTTTCATAAGAAATACCGTGTTTGAGGCTGAGTGTTTTTCATATAGTTTCTCCAACGCCTTAATCAAACCCTCTGTCGTTGTTTCCTTCAAAATGTTGAAGGCGACCGATCTTTCGAGGTACAACCGTACTATTCTGAGTGCCTTTCTATCAAGAAGGCTCCATTCTTCATCTGTCATACCTGTTGACATCTTTGTTTTTCCGCCCAATGGTAGGTACAGATCTTTCTGATACAGATAATCTTCCATCTACATCTTCCATAGCGAAAGTTTTGGCCATTAAATTTCTCAACCCTAAACTTACCATCTTTTGCCATTGCTCCTACTCGAATGAGGAACCCTTCTTTCCTACAAGTTTATCAGCCAAATAGACCTTTGGCTCTGATACCAGTTCTTAGAAAATTATATATTATGGAGCAATGGAACACATAAAATATTGCAAAAATATAAACACAGAAAATGCATAAAACAAGAGAGACATAGATATACAGGGTTCACCCATTTTGGGCTACATCCACCCCGAACAACCAGCCCTTCCTTTCTATTATCCAGCAAAATGAAGAGACATAACCTACAACAGATCAACTGTAATATCCTCTATTTTCTCTCACAGTCTCACCTCTCTGCTTCTCACTCAGAGAATACACATCTATATTACACAACCTCAATACAATGCCATCATATGAAGAGAGGGTTTTCCTTCTAGGGCAAAAAACCCTAAACTAAACATAAGTTCTACTGTCAGATCATCCACATAATAAATAGCCCAGATTGACTAGAAATTACTATACTTTTACAAGGCAATTTTACATCTGCTTTTAGCTTCAAGGGCACTGCACCTGAACCCCCGTCAGGGGACCACTGGCCCCCGGATCCCCCAGCTGGGGGAGATCGGCCCCCTCGAACCCCCGCAGGAGGGACAAGTCCCCCCCGCATGGAGGGGTGTACAAATTTCCTGGGGTATACATCCGGCTGAAGCAAAGACCTCTAAACAATCATGCTCCATACTCAACAATGACCGCCACATTAAACAACCCACCTTCAAGAATGAATATTTGGTATTGCTATATGACGGTAAGTTTACAAAGTTCTGTGGAAAATTTCAAATGCATTTGCTAGGACCTTATGTTGTTAAGGAAATTACAAATGGTGGCATAGTTCAGCTCACAAAGCTGAATGCAGACTTATTCCTGAGAAAATTCAATGGTAGTCGATTGAAGTTGTACACGGGTGATCTCGACCCTGTGCAATGACTATATGATTACAGGATAGTATTACGGGACTTTAAATTACACTGCCCGAAAGTTGGAAAACTGAAGTAAGGGGGCTGCGCGATGGGTTGAAATTACTGAGGGGAGCTGTGTTGAAGAGGTTGTGTGTTGGCTTAGGGGGTCCTGACCCAATTTTAGCATTAATTTAGCCAAGAAAATCCCTACATTATTGTCCCTTTTGACATCAATCCATGGATTGTAGACTGAAGTCTCACCCAAAGCAATATCAGCGGATGCTAGAACCAACTTTCCGCACCCAGAGATGTTTATGATGTCATTTTGTACCCTTTATATGCCTTCACATAGATCAATAAGTGCCCGAGGCTTATTGATATAAATTCCTCTTACCAGCCTCTAGACCTTTGCGAAGGTCTACGACTATCCTTCGCAAACCCTAAATAGGTGAATCAACCACTTATGTGCCTCTGTAATCACTCTTAAGTTTGTTATTACTCGGATTGGCTTAAGTGTTTGATATCTTTAGCATGCATTAAGATATTCTTCACGTAAGAAAATATTATTACTTGCGTTCATATAACAATGTAAAATATACAGATTCACGCATCAATACAACATTAAATCATAAACCCAGTATTCATCATAACATAATCACATTCATTCATAACAGAAGTAAATAGATCAAATAGAAGTATTTCCAGAGTAATCTTCATTATTAATGCTTCACAATCTTCTTATAGATTCAAACTAACCTCCACACTTAGCTGAAGGGGCCCATGCACTTAGCTATGAAATTCTACCCTAGGCCTCTGCACACACAACTACAGAGCCTTTCTTCTACTCTAAAAGCCTTCGCTCTTTCCTCTAATGACCCATTACATTGATCAATGGCTGAGCTCAACTGCCTTAGACTCTTCTAAGACTCTCCTTTTTATACAATCCCATGGTCTGCGGACCATGGGTAGATCTTCTAAATTCAACACAACTTACATAAGAAAAGGGTAAAACCCTTTATGACACTTTATGTTTACATGCTCCACGTCCACAAATTGCGGATAATTTACCCTTTACATACAAAAACTTGGGCTTTTAGCCCCAAAATTGACCCTAAGGGACTCTGTCCCAATATCCCCCCACCAAAAATATGGTGACTCACCCCAAGTCACTCTGCTAGTGTGGAGATCTTACTACGAATACCTCCCAACTCGACTTGTAGCACTGTAACTTCAGTTGTACACTGCATAGCTGCTTGCTTGACCTGCTGCACCAGTTGCTCCATTGCTGATCCTATGTTATCTGCCTGGATCTTCTACTATGTATTCTGCAGGCTGACCAACTTCTCCCCAATGGTGGCAGAGATCACATAGGCCTCATCTAGCCAAGGTCCCAATCTAGCCTTGAGTATTGCCTCTTTTTGCTGCGCTGCTTCCACCTACTCGTTTAGTTGCTTTGCCTCTTACAGTTTTGCCAATCTCTGCGTGCTAGTGACGGTGCATGCCATTGCTCTAGTTTCTTCATACTGCTGCTGCAATTCCCTTGCCTCGGTATTTAACCTCTACAGGTTTAGATCTTCCTACAGATTCATGAGGACCTCCATTGGTTGCTCGAAGAGCGCAGTGCATTCCGTCACCACAGAATCTATTGTAGTGACTGCATCCTTGAAAACTGCCTCACACTATTCTCTGACCTCTGGTGGAGTTGAAGGTTGTGACCTCAACTCGAGCTCTCTAATCTTTAGGTTCAGCTCAAAATAATCAAATTTATGGGAGCGCGGTCATAATGTGGCACGTAGAGAAGATTCAACAATCTTTCCTTTTCCACCCCATGAATCCACTTCACCAGCTCCAATGCAGTGACACCTAAGTCCTTGTAGAATACTCTCTGCATGAAATTATCAGTACTGAGGTGGGGGAACCGCTCAGTGTCGCCCAAGTCCCAATCTTCAAGCTTCAAGTGTGGGACTTGTGCCAAGTGCAAACCTTCAAATGTTATATTTCCTGGCAGCAGGGGTGTGTTATGAAGAAACTTTCTCTCATCTGGGTCCTTCGGGACCTTCACCTTTCCTTGGTGCAGAGGGATGTATTCAGGTAGATTTGAGATAGGGTCTACCCCCTCAATATCAATGCCCTTTGTTCCTATATCAGGATCATCTGCACCCTCGTTAGCCTCTAGATCGATCAATTTTCCTTTTTCCTATGCGGTGGGTGTCTCTTTTCTATGATGTTTTCTTGGTGACTCGCACACCGACAGGGTCTTCTTATGTTTATCGTTCTTTGGTTTGGGAGCCTCTCATGCTGACATAGGCTTCGGCCTAGGCGACCTTGGTGATTTTGGCACTGCTGTGGCCACCTCCATGCTTACGACCTTATAGGTAGCTCCCTGAGAGGACATAGTGCCTTCCATTCTTACAATTTCTACAGGTGCAAACATGAGGCTATTAAGGAGCTCCTAGATTTCCTAAGGTAACTTCTCAAAGACTGAACTGGCCACCAAATCCTCAAAAAACATAAGGTTCATGCACAACTAATAGCACGACACATAAACTCTCAAAATGTAAAGTGTTGTTTGTTGGGTTACCATCTGTAATTTATAGGAAAATTCAAATTCAAATTTGATTGTTCCCCCCAAAATCGGCTCATAAATGCTAGATTGGCGGCAGACTTTCAAAGATATCACTCTAAATTTCAACTTTAAATGTTGCCCCCATGCTCCTCTTAGCCATTTTCTCACTGTCAAATCATGAAAAGTGACAGTAACAGTCACTTTGTGGATGCCCCATGTGGTCTCTCCTCATATAGCATAGCTCCCTTCATGCTTTTACTGATGTTGTGAAATTCTTCCATCCTGTGCAATCCCCCAGTGGCATAGCTCTACAACCTAGGCAATGTAGTTTATAGTCTTGCGCCTCCTTTCAGCTATCTAGAGCACTAAGATTGTGCTACTGTCATATAGTCATCTGGCCAGATCCCTGGTGTATGGCTTCAATTGGCTGCCATTTACCTTTCCAGGAAATGGATCTCCATTCATTTCACCAGCTGAACTACTCCACCATCGGTAATCTCTTTGATGACATATGGCCCCAACCAATGCATCCGAAATTTTCCTAGAAATTTATCAAACTTGATGTCATATAATAAAACTAAATCATTTACCTTTAAGGTGCATAGTTTGATGTGACGATCGTGCCATGCCTTTTCGTGCTTCTTCTGAACTTATTGATGGAATCCAGCCAAAAATCTATCTTCCTCTAGCTCTGTCAATTACGCGAGCCTTTCTTCTAAAACTCTGTGGTCTGCCATTCCCATGAACGCCACTATCTATAAACTAGGCACAATGTACTCCATTGGCATCACAGCTTCTACGCTATAGACCAGTCGAAAATGTGTCTATCTAGTCAGCTTCTTACAAGTAGTTCTATAAATCCATAACACCACCGATACGCGCACGTCCCAATCATTACTCCTATCTCCAACAATCTTGATCTGATGATACCCTAAGAACCCATCAATGAATGAATATGTGTCCTGTCCTCATACATTATCCAACACTTCATCAGTGAATGGAGTTGGAAAAGGATCATGCATGCAAGTGTCATTTAGCTTCCTAATATCTACGCATATCCTTATTTCATCATTCTGCTTCTTTTCCTAAACGACTATAGGACTAAACCAATCAGACGTGTCCATTGGTTCAATGATTCTTGTTGCCAACATTTTATCCAATTCTAAGTGGACCCTTTCTTTGCACTTAAGATTGAGGTGATATGGCCTTTGTTTCATAGGCTTTGCATCTGGTTTCAGTGTTATCCTCATCATCCCTAAATTTCCTATAATCCCTTTCAGGTCTGAAAACTTTGTAGAGAACAAATCCTGGTAGTCACGGAGCAATTCAATGATCTTATCCACCCTAGCATCATCCCAGTAGTCCCCTATCTTTTTAAACTTCAACTCCGTCTCTGTCCCAATGTTCACTTCTCTCATTTCAGTGGTATGGTAATATTTGGATTGTCTATATACATCCCTTCAACTTCACAATGACCTTCTGTCTCAGGGATAGTAATGTTCCTTGGATCCTCCTCTTCTTCTTTAGCAGTCACATTGTAGCACTCCAGCGCATGGCATAGCTGGGTGCTCCAATATGGTTGAATCAAATCCAAGCAGTCATGCAGGATTATAAAGATTTTTGCTTTGACCTCATGTAATGCTTCATCAATGCACTCGAATCCATATTCAAGGTTGAATGTCATCAAGAATTACTATTTCAAAATATCCCATTTGTCTATGCCATGGTGGAGCTCTATCTCCAAGTACCAATTCATAGGTATTACATCCAAGGTGTGACAGAACAAATGCACCCATTATAGTTGCAGCTATGCTCCATAAGAATCAGACCATTTTGCTATGTGATCATGTGGATCACTTCTTCCATCGTATTTCTTTGTCAATTGCACCTTTGGGTGACTAAATGCACCCTCATCATTCTTCTATATTTGCGCCATCCATCGAACTTGTCTTAATCCATACCCCACCATCTTGTAGGCTTAGCGTGTAGCACCTAGTCCAAGGCTTGGAAGTGATGCTTCTTTGGAATTTCTCTTTCAAACGCATCCAGAAATTTATCAACGTTAGTTAAACCATCATAATAAGGTAGACTTCTTACCTTTGACGATACACATCGCATCAATTTAGTCATCATGTTATAGCGTAGTGTAGACACTTTGTGCAATCTATTATGCCAGTACTCCAATTCCTCATCTGAATCTAATGTGCAGGAGCTCTCATGGTCCCATGCAATACATCCATCAACTGTCAGATTCACCTAATCTTGATCTCATGTCGTTATCTTATAAATCTATTTTGAATCATCGTCACTTTCATAGTCGCGGATCGGTTCAGTATAGCATGCTCCTTCCGTAGGGTCCAAAGGTACTACTACATGGAGCAATTTTCTTTTAAATGACATCATCCGCTTCTTCAAATTGATCACACCATTCATGTTGATAGCCCAGTCGATCCCAAGGAGCGTGAGGTAGGGATTATTGTCATCGACAATCTCTATTACCTCAAAATCCATCAATGCGCTCGTGCATTCAACAACGACTTTCACTCCCTACAGTCTTCCCATGGGGATTATATTTTGCTCATTCGCCATCATTAACTGAATAGGAGATCGCTACAGCGTAGGTCTCCCCATTCTCTCCCATGTTTTTTTCGGAAAAACATTCACATCTGACCCAAGATCCAGAATAACTTCCCATTTCATATTCTCCTATTTGCGCGGTGAGCCTCATCTCATGTCTTGTTCTTGCCTTAAGCTTACAAATTTTCCTGACCACGTGTGGTCCCTCAAGAGCATTACTAGCAAATTTATTGATCAGCTCTTGTAATCCCATTATGAACTTGCTGTCATGTAGAAAATTCTTACAGGTCTCCAAAAATGTAGTAAGCATGGAAGGGTCAATTTCTTCAAACTTCTTATCCTCACTTCTTGAGGTAGTAACCTCAATGAAGCTTTTCTTTGCTTCCATGAAGATTTCCTTCATGTGCTCCAAATCAAAGGACACCTCCTTCTCAGGAGCTTTGGGGACCCATTCACATTCTTCAGGCAACTTTACCTTATCTTTGTCAGTTGTCATTCCACTTCAAAGCTCAATATTCACATTGGGGTCCTTTTTACAGGGTTCAACCCTCATCATCTATAGGTTTTTTGTAGGTTGCATCGCCTTTTCGCTCATCTTAGCTATTAGTATAGGGAAGTCTTCTGTCATGTGGTCAAACTGGGTACAATATCGACACGATAGGCGCGTCAGGTTCGTGCATTCTTGCACATAGTGTCTTGGACCTCCAAAATTGTAGCAAATAACTTTCCCCCAACCTCTAGCAGGTCCTCCTCCACCTTGGCCCTGTCCACACCCCTGATATCCTCCTCACAGTCCCCCAACGCCTTGATCTAGAGGCTGAGTTTCTATCTGCACTTGATACATAGGCATTCTTTGCATCATTAAATCATAACTATGGCAATTATGCTCATCATGACCTACTAATTGGCAGAAGTTGCAGAAGAGTTGTTGCAGTGTCTGTACAAATTTCTGCAACAAGTGGCAATTATTTGTCGCATGTTTTCCAGCTATCTAATAGATAGCACACCACAGTGTGGGCCCTGCACTTGGCCCTGCTTGAGCTTCCGGCCTCAGAGGCATCAACCCTCCTCCTATGACATAATTCGCGAAAAAAGGGCAATGATACTTATCATGCCCTTGACTCTTACATTTCAAACACCAAACCTCTTCACGCACCTCTAGCCACGCCGCTCTATCCTTCTTTAGACTTTGAAATTATAGTCAAAGGCTTTGCAACTCCACGTGAATCTGCTGAACTCCCAAAGCATCATCTTGAATCGATGTCTTATGCAATCTCATCGCAATCTTTAGGGCCTATGCCTGGGTCCCAATATTTTACTGTGATAAAGCAACCCTTAGAAGCAGCAAGAGCAAAGCCACAAACCATTCGTGGTGCTTCCCATCCCTAAGATTCATGTTAGCCTCATGGATCTTGCACTTCAATCTGTGATCTAGCTCTGAGTGTGTCTCACCAGGATTTATCATGATCTCCTTGAATCCAACAATTGATTGTGATTCAGACTTGGGCATATTGAATTCCTTAGTCAGCGCAGTCTGAATGTCTGCTAATGAAGCCATCAGGTTATCATTATAGTATTTAATGTACCATGTTAGTGCACGTTAATGTAAAGTAGTAACCAGTGTTTCTTTCTTCATCTAATCATCTGTAATGCCCTGGGCTTCCCACATAGCCTTCGCGACAAACCAAAACTTGTCTGGGTCTTCATTCCCAAGCCCTTGAAAATGGGCAATTTTACTGAATTCGCCATATTTAATGGTGGTGGCAGTGTGGGAGAAGGTGTACGCAATGTAGTTGAAGATGGAGGTGGTGCGGGTGGATGGGGTATGCATGGGATCCTCACCTTATTAAATGAACAATGCTTTACATAGAAGCCTGTGTTGATTCTTCGTCATCACTCAGAGGGGTTCAATCAACATGATATATTCAAGTCCTGTTCCTTTTCTATCCCTGAATAACTTTCCACTTCACGTAGCTCCAAACATCAAGGTAACTGCATAACCCACTTTTGATATAAGAGCATTTTAATCCAAGTATTCAAAGACCTTAAGTACTTACCTCATGGTCCTTTGAAGAAGCAGCGCTCTGCTTCACTGTAACTGACTAAAGTATCAACCGTGAACTCTGTCACAAATCCTCCTATGATACGATCAAGTTAGTGATTGATAGCATGTGTGATCTTATCTGGAGAGGCTTCTAATCTCTGCACTAACTCTGGGGTCCGCACTATCGGATCATCAAGCCTCCACCTTCCTTAGTTGTCTACCAATTTAGCGATCCACTCGTATAATTCGACTGGGAAGGAACATAAGAAAATTTGGTGTATCTATGTGTATAGATACATGTCCAACCACTGGTCTTTCGTCAATCGTAGGTCCTATTCTCTTGCATCTCGAATTCGTGGATCTTTCTATCCAACCAATATTCAATTTCCTTCTTAGTTGGATTCCAGTGATGCAAGATCATACATATCTTTATGCAGATCCCAGTCCCGGCAACAGAACCATTTTTTGGCTTAGAGGGTCCTAACCCAGGTTCAACATTAAGTTAGCCAAGCAAATCCCTACACTACTGGCCCTTTTGGAATCAATATGGAGAGCGCAGACTAAACTCTCACCCGAAGCAGTATGGGGGGATGCTGAAACCAAATTTCCGCACCTAGAGATGGTTATGATGTCATTTTGTACCATTTATCTACCTTTGCGCAGATCGATAAGCTCCCGAGGCTTATCAATATAACATCCTCTTACTAGCCTCCAGACCTTTGCAAAGGTCTATGACTGTCCTTCATGGACCCTAAACAGGCGAATCAACCACTTATGCACCTTTGTAATCAATCCTAAGTATGTTATTACCAGGATTGGCTTAAGTGTCTGATATCTTTAGCATGCATTAAGATATTCTTCGCATAGGAAAATATTATTACTTGCATTCATATAACAATGTAAAACATACAGATTCATGCATTAATGCAACATTAAATCATAAACCCAGTATTCATCATGATTCATAACATAATCGCATTCATTCATAAGAGAAGTAAATAAATCAAACACAGGTATTTCTAGAGTAATCTTCTTTATTAATGCTTCAGATCTTCTTATAGACTCAAAATACCCTTCGCATTCAATTGTAGGGGCTTGTGCACTCGGCTGTGGACTTCTACCCTAGGCCTCTGTGCACACAACTGCAAAGGCTTTATTCTACTCTAAAACCCTTCACTCTTTTCGCTAATGACCCATTACATTCATCAATGAATGAACTCAAATGACTTAGACTCTTCTAAGACTCTCCTTTTTATACAATCCCATGGTTCACGTAGATCTTCTAAATGTAACACAACTTACATAAACAGAAGGGTAAAACCCTTTATGACACTGCATCTACACACTCCCTGACCAGAAATTGTAGAGACTTTACCCTTTACATACAAAAACTTGGGCTTTCTACCCAAAATCTTGGGCCTAGGGGACTTTGTCCCAACACTATTCCACAAGGAGGGGTGTCATGCCACCTGAGCAAAAAGTGACCTTTGGAAGCACTATAGATGATTGGATGGAAAGAATTTCGTTGAAAGGAGTGGGGAAGGCACATCTATGGACAATATCTTTGGAAATATTCCGCTAAAGATTCATTAATGATCGAAATTGGAGGGAACAGTTGGATTTGAAGTCAAAATCATATATAAATATGGCATGCTTCCCCGCATTCAAACACTTTGCTTCCTAAGAATTTGTATTGAGATTTTTCACCTTGTTGTGTGTCAAGTGTAGAACTGTATGTCTAGGCCAGATTGGGAAGATCTCTTTTCATGACCATGGTTGGTTGGCGTACCTAACTTTCTCTGTGAGCGTTTGCTAGCGAGAATGACTAAAAATCCCCCTGACATGGAAGCAATGCCATATATCCCTACAAGATTTCTGACTATGATGCCTAGGTCTCCCAGAACTAAACCTTCTATATCTCAACCTTCTACGTCTAAGGCAATACATAAGAAGCAGAAGAAAGAGGAAATCATAGCACAGAGCCAATAGTTGGAATCAAGCATTGCACAATCTTGGAGTGACCTGCTAGACCTTAATATTTCGGCTGACGTAGCCTCCACGAAGAAATAACAAAAGCTACCCACTGTAGTGAACGAGTCTAAATATGGAACTAATCGAGTCCGATTTGAGCTGCAGTTGCACATATCAGAGCTACAATTGAAGTTGCAACCCATGACTCCTCCAGAAGTTAGAGAGAAGCATGAAGCTACTATCAAAGAAGGTAAGACAATGATAGAAGACATAGTAAAGGGCTACACAGAGCTCTTTGAGCAAGCCATGGAGTTGTGGAACTTTTTGCAGGATGATCCCACTCTACAAAAGATTGGATCGGATATCAGAGGGAAGCAGAGGAAGTTCAATGAAATCTGATCAACTATGTGAACACTGGCATGAGTACAACAGTTCACATGGTTGCAAGAAGAAAAGATTATACAAAATGAAATTGATGAGTTGTGCCGCAAGGAAGCAATTCTTTCTGTATGAACGCAGTCATGGGAAGAAGAGGCTAGCTAGTTGACTCTGTCTATATAGAGTAAGTGTAAGGGGATGCAATAGACTTATAAGACCATGGGACTTTCAATTGAAGGCCCAACTACTGAAAAGTTGGTCGAAGAAGTGCAACATGCTGCTACATAGGGAATTACCAAGCTGCAGGTTTTAAAGTTGGAGTTCCATGAATTGCAAGCCAAGATAGAAGCACCAGTAGAGTGAATCAAGGATGAGTCATGAAATTCTGTTGGGGGCCTATTGGGAGAGGGTCCCTTGGGGTAAATTTTTGTAATAAATTTTGGTATACTTCTAAAGTCTCCGCGTTTTGAGGGAGCGGAGCACGAAGGTCATAGGAGTCAAAGTGGGCTTTAGTCCCTTAATGTGCTAGAAGATAGGGAGTTTTGTGACATGCCCATGGTCCACATACCATGGTATTGTAAAAGAGAAATCTATATATAGAAGAGTCATAACAAGTCTAGGAAGTAATTCAATAATAGAAGATCATCGTATGGCCAAGTAAGCTAAGGAAGGAAAGTTTGTTTCTTGTACTTAGGCAAAGGGGAAGGCTCCTGCATCTAAGTGCACAAATACCTTGGTAAGTTTGTAGGCTAAGTGCATGGGCCCCTATAATTGAGTGCGCAGGGAAGAAGGGTTTGTAACTGAACGATTATATCAATAAAAGACTATTTTGAATCTCTACTTGTGTATTTGTGCATCTATCTTTACTTATGGAATTTCTGTGTATTCACTCTGATACTCTAAATTTATATGAATTAATGTTTAATTCATGCATGAACGTATAATATATACGCTTTTACTTACTGTTATGAATGATTAAAGAATTTTGCAAAGGCTAATATTCTATTTTAGCGAGTTACTACAATCATTTATAGTTTAAGGGTTAAGGTTCACAAAGATTGAAAGAAGCCCTAGAAGCCATAGGAACCCATCACATTGACCTCTAGATGTAGAAACTTGGTTTTGTCATCCCCCAATACTATTTTGGGTGAGACTGCAGCTTGCGCTACGCGGGTTGTTGCCAAAAGGGTGAACAATTATGGTTTTGTTGGTTGGTGCAACTAACTTTGAACTTATGCCAGGACCCCTCAATCCAACATATTCTGAAATAGCTTTTTCGATCTGGTCAAAATCATATCTTGCTAGAACTGTCCATTTAACTTCATGATCTTTCCTCAACATATCAGTGATATCCTTAACTATTTCAACACAATTATGTATAAATCTTCTTAAAAAGTTGATTTTTCCAAGGAAAGCCTGAATTTCCTTCTTATTCCTTAGCAATGAAAGTGCTTGGATAGCTAAAACTCTTCTATGATAAATGGACACCCCTTCCTTAGAAATGATATGGCCAAGCAATTTTCCTTCTTTGATTGCAAACAGGGACTTTTTGGGACTAAGTGAAATTCCAAACTTCCTACACCTATCAAAAACTTTCCTGAAACGCCTTAATTTTTTTTTATCAGAATTAGAAAACAGAGTTAGATCATCAAGATAAATCATAACAAATTTATTTGTCTTACCCACAAATTCTAAATCCATAGCTCTTTGAAAGGTAGCTCCAGCGTTGGTTAATCTGAAAGGCATCCTTGCATACATAAATGTACCCCAAGGAGTTGTAAATGTTGTCTTTTCTCTATCTTCTTAGATCATCATGATCTTATTATATATAGAAAAACCATCTTACATAGAAATTCTATTAGCACCTAAAACTTTTTGAAGTAATTGGTACATCTTGGGTAATGGATAATTATCCTTCAAAGCTAATTTATTTAAGTCCCTGAAATATACACAGTATGATTTCACCATTTTTATTTCTTAATGGAACTAAATTAGATACTCAATCATAATTTCTCAATGGAACTATGATCTTGGCATCAAGTATCTTTTTAAGTTCTTTTTCAAGGGTAGGAAGAATGACAAGATTAATTCTCCTTAACTTTTGCTTAAAAGGTTTAGCTTCTGGTTTTAAAGGGATTTTATGTTCAATGAGAGTTGTATCATATGTCTCCAACTCACTATAAGACTAAGAAAAACCATCTTTATATTCTTTAAGGATAGCTAAATATTTATATTTCACTTCCATTGACAAAGATGCAAAGATTTTAATATTTCTGATTTCTTCTAAAGTTCCAATATTACATTCTTCTATATCTTCTTCAGGTGAATTTGATAATGGAATTTCAGGAACATCATTATGGTAAAAAAAAAATTTCAAGAGGGACCAAGCCCTTAGGAATGAAATTTTAGATAACTAAATGATACGATGATCACCAATTCTTGAGTCAAATGTTGAAGTTTGATTTTCCTTATTCAACTGATTATTATCCAGATGTTCTTATTCAATTTGTAATCCTGAAAATTCATCAATTACTTGAAAAAAGGATTTCAACTATTCATCATCATCAAATATTTTCCAATGTTTAATATTTTTAGGAATTGAAGGCCTATATTTAACTTTAATTTGATATTGCACAAGAATTTGATCAGGAATTTTAAAAGAACTAGCTGAAACAACTAACAAGTTTGCATGAAGATTTTCATCCCTTGGAATAACCGTGATGTTAAATACTTGAAAGAAATTATCCACTGAATCCCATACCTCATTTCTATAATATATAAGTCTAGGATTCTTTGTTTGACAAATATTCCTTACTTGTTTAGCAATGATCTCTGAGTCACTAAATACACTTAGATTTTGTACCTTAAGACTTTTGGCTAATTCTAATCCTAGAAAGAAGGCTTCATACTCTGCTACATTATTTGTCATATCAAATTCAAGATTATAGGATTGAGTTATATGCTCTCTATCTGGTGAAACTAGTACAATACCAGTCCCACTCCTTCCTTTGAACAAGAACCATCAAAGTATAACCTTCAAATATCAGTCTTAATGGTATTTGGTTTTCGTACAATGTTTTCAATGCTAAGCTGAGTGTTTTGTAAGTTACTTGATGATAATTCAAAACATCCAAAATCTTGATCTACAACATAAATGGGATGATTTACTCTTTGATCTGATTTGCAAACAATATTCATGAATCTTACTTCTATATATAATCTGAGATGCTCAACCCCATATACAGGAATGGTAGCATAAGATATGTCCATTTGAATACTTCCTCCTAATTTGGCACAACATGATCTTGATAATAACATGCCAAATTTAGGAGGAATATCAATAACTACAATGTCTAATACCACACTCTTCATAGGGGTTTGAGCTAAAGTGACCACTAGATCCTTTATAAGTCCAAAATAGGGTACTTTGGAATCAAAAGGATATAGATCATGATAAGTTCGAGTATCTTCTAATTGAATTTGGTCCATGATTACCTTTGGCATCAAATTATGGGAGGCTCGAGAATCTAACATGTTGTTGTATAATAAGAAATCATGAACTATTATAGTAACTTAAAAAGGTGGTACATTTTAATTAATCATCTATGAGCTGGGACCAAAGGCTACTAAGGGTTTTTCATCTTGTAAGCTTATTACATATCCTTCAACATCAACACTTGATGACTGGATCCATTTAGAAACTTGATTTTTATATCCTAGATTCTTTGAAATTTAAGATAAAGGAATGGGAATTTTGACTATTTCTTATTCCTTTTCAACATTTAAAGTAGTTAAAACAATTTTATCAATTGAAGTTGTTTCAATTAGCTGATTCAATGGTTGTATTGTTTCTGTTTGAGATTCAACAGATTTAATTTGTGGTTCATTTAGAATGGTAATTTTGGGAGGTCTACTAGGCCCTAACCTAGGTATTAAGTCATATCTCCTATTCAATTCTTCAATTAAAAACTCATAAAAGGCCTGATATTTTGAAACTTGTGAGTCTTCTTGATCTTGCTGAGAAGATTGATTTAAAGGAAGAGAGACAATAACATTTTGTACAGATGAATGATCAATATTATTTATATCCTCAGTAATGAAAGGGCTAGTGTCTTCAGGTTGTTGATCATTAATCATCAAAGGAGGTTGAATTTGTTGATCAGTATTTGGTATTTGTAAGATTTGGGTTTGGGGAGCTCTCCTAAATTGAGTTTGAGGTCTAGTAGTAGTTTGTTGAATTGTTCTAGGTTGATCTTATATTTTTGAAATCCTATTTGAAATAAGTAATGAAGTGATTTCATCTATCTTTTGATCTTCACTTTTAGTTTTTGAGGAAGAACCTTCTTCCTTGGCTTTCATTTTCCTCTCATATTTTTCTGCCTTAGCTTTGAGTTTCGCTGATGTTGACCTATTGGCTTCAACTTCTATAACATTTGTTTGCATATCTTCTAGGGTATGAGATATCCTTTCCCTAAGCATAACTGTAAAATCATCTTCAAATTATTTAGAAAATATAATTTCGACTACTGCTACTGGTGGTTTATAGTCAGGTGGCATCTTATGATAAAGTTTATTGAATCTTTTTATGGAATATGCCATTGGATCACCATGGTTTCTTTTCAGTTCTTCAAATTCTGTGAGAAAGTAAACAAGATCCTTCTTAAGCCCCCATTGATTCTTAATATGGTAGTTGATTCATTCCAAGATCATATAATCATTTATTAGTTGTCTAAACCAAATTCTGGCATTCCCTCCTAGTGATTGAACAAACAGTCTCATATATACAACTTCATGTTCAATGTTCATGTTATCAGCAAAATCCAAGAAGGCAGCTAAATGGTCTTCAATAGAAAAACCAGATTTTGCATTAAACCTTGGTAGGTGTTTTAAATACCCATCAGGAAAATTATTGAGTATATTAGGAAACTGTAAATCAACATACCTAGCTTGAACAATAGGTCGAAAAGTAGCCATACTTTAAGATGAAGATGAATCAGTATAAGATGTGGAAGAAGACAAGGTAGAGGATGATGAAGTTGTAGGTGAAGATGGAGGTGTAAAATTAGGTGGAGTAAAAGAGGATGGAGGATCTCTAAAAGTTTTAAAAGGTGTTTTGATGACTAACTTCTAGACCTTTGTTTCAACTTCTTCTTTGCTTTCAATCAAAGGATTTCAATATACAAAAAATGTTTCGTCGAGTTGGGCAGAAGTACATGGAAAAGTATAATGAGTGGGGGAGATAAAATTAGTAGGTTTTAACTCAGGTAAATGTAAATCCAATTCTTCTTCTGACTTAGGTGAATCTGAAGGTATTTCAATAATTTGATATGATTCCAATGAATGGACTAAAAGAGCTAACAACAGATCAACTCCTTTCGATAGTAGTTCTAAAACGCTAGGTGTTAAATGAACCAAATCTAATGGAGATGGAATAAACCTAAAGGGATCAAAGGCTGAAATATCCTCAGGTTGTAGTGGTACAGAAAAAGAGGAAGAAGCTTCAAGTCTTCTTCTTAAAGAGCTTTCTCTTGCCAGTCTCTCTGGATCAGATAATGGAGAAAACATTTTAGAGTCAGAATGAGACTTGGTATGTCTTGAAGGAGCCAGTTTTGGTTTGTAAAGTCACCAGGGGAAAGATTTAAACCTACTATTCCTTTATTCACCTTAAAGGAAAAGATCTATCATTAGCCCAGGGAAAAATAATTCAATTTTTGTTCCTCGACAACGGCGCCAATCTGATGTTGTCCTCTGAGATAATTCTAGGTTAATTAATTATGCTAAAGCATCTAAAAGGTTTTGTTGTTATAATTTTTTTTGAATGACCAATGTGATGAGTAGGTTAAGGAAGGTTCTTAAACATTATTAATATGGCATATTATTAAAGGGTTGATTATTTACCCCTGACAATAATTTGATTTAAAGTGTATGGAAAGGCAAAATTCTAAGAGGCTATGATTTCCTAAATATGCAGACTGAATATTTAGTTTAATCATAAGGAATCATGAAAGTAAACAATGTTTACATCCCAACAAAATATATTTAACCTTATGAAGATGTTTGACAATTTATAAATGTAGAGGAGCTTATAAAGACATAAAATCCAATAAAATATTCTCTAAAATAGATTATAACTTCATGGGGCTTTAAGATAGACAAATATTTAGTTTTCTCTTACCTAATTATCTCCATAAAACTTAAACACACATATAATAACAAAAATGAAGTGAAAACATTAAGACAAACTCACAAAGTAACAAGTTGTTTGAAGAAAATCCATAATCCTTTCATTAATGTGAAGTTAATTCAGTTTGATACAATTATTCACTTAGAAAAACTCATGCAAGCGTTCAACCCTTATTACATCGAATCACTGCTTATTTATACAAAAATATGGATTCTAGAAGCATATAAACTAATTTACAAAAATATTACTAAAATATAGAACTAATTAAACTATTGAGATGCTCACACTATCTTTGAGGAAATTCTTGATGACTTGGTACCCCCAAAAACTTGTCTTGCTATCTGCCAGTTGGTGGTAAAAATGTTTACTCATTGGCATCACATAAATTATCCCATCTTTCATCACTTGATATAGAAATATTTATTAGCTTTCTATAGACTTCATCTACGTCAGTGTACTTCTCGAAAGTTGGCTTGTTGATGAAGATATGATTGATTTCATGTTTGATGTTAAATCAAACTCTAATGTTTCAATAAATGCTTTCCCTGTAACATGTCTTGTTGGGCATGGAATCCCCCCACAAAATGTTTTGGGGCTCAAAGCCCAAGTTTTGAGTAATATTATTGTAAAGCCCCGCGAATTATGAGTGCGGAACACAAATTGTATGTTAGAGTCGTAGGGTTGCCCACCATAGGTTTTGAATGTAGTGTTGGCCTACCCATGGTCCGCGGACCATGGGATTGTATAAATAGAGAGAGGCTCTAAGTTGTAAAGAAAAAAAATGAATCAATGGAATTTGATGAATATAATAAGAATGTGATCATAGAGTAAGAGTCTAAGTATCTTGGGTCATAGCAGTAGGAAGAGGCTCTGCAACTGAGTGCATAGAGGCCTAGTAGAGTCCGCAACTAAGTGCATGGACCCTTGCAGCTGAGTGCGCAGGGCAGACTCAAGTCTATAACTGAGCAGGAAGAATAATAAAGAGAAGTTTTATCTGAATTATGTGTATCTGTTCTTATGTTATTACATGTTTGATATCAATTGCATTTATACTGTTTATTTACTATGCAGCTTTGTATGAATGGTGAATATTCTTAAGTATAACTGAAAACATACAGATAAGCTAAGTTAATCAACTAATATCAGGTTACTAATAAGGCCTTGGGTAATAACACTATTTGGCCCCCGAGTAGGACTGCATGAAGACAACATCACAGGCTACGAGGTACTGATAAGTGCACATAGCGACGTGCATGTAGGGTCAAACTGCAAATCACTTGAAACCATCAGACATCCCTAGGGTGCAGAAACCTAGCTCTAGCATCCTCCAATGCTACTTCGGGTGAGACCTCAGCCTGCACTCCACGGACTGTTTCCGAAAGGGCCAGTAGTACTGGGATTTGTTTGGCTAAATCACCTCTGAACCTGGGTTAGGCCCCAACAAGCCAACAAATAGTTCTATTGCTGGGACCAGGATCTGCATAAGGGATGTCTGATGTCATGTCACTGGAATCCAACGAAGAAATAAATTGAAGGGTGTTTAGACAAAAAGATTCACAAGTTCGCGGTGTAGGAAAACAGGAATCTACGAGTATCAAAGGGACAGTGGTTGGAGCACTACTTATATATGGAAATGCAGGAAATTTTCTTTGCATCCTTCCCCTCTAAGTTGTATGAGTGGATCGTGAGGCTAGAAGACAGTCAGGGAAAGTGTAGGCCCGATAAACCAATTTTTTGGACTCCAGAATTAGTGCGCAGACTAGAAGCATTGGAAGATAAGATCATGTGCATTGTGGACCATTGGCTCGATTGAATTATAGGAGGATTTATCACCGAATTCACGGTAGACACGAAAGTCAGCTATAGCGAGGCAAAACAATGCTTCCTCAAAGGACCGCAAGGTAAGTACATTAAATCTTTGAACACTTGGATTAAGATGCTATTGTGTGAAAAGCGATTTATGCAAATAAATTGATGTTTGGGGCTACGCGAAGTCGGAGGATCTATAGACATGAAGGTAGCGCAGAGATATAAAATAGCTCCTTGATTTCACCTCAGTAGGAAAGTGAAGAAGAGCTTGTGAAAGTTTCTCTAAGGAGGGCAGTCAATCTAATAAGGCAGTGAATTCCGCACCTACCACCCCCACCTACACCACCACCAGTCTCACCTTCTTCACCTCCATCTCTGCCCACACCACCTCCACCACCACCATAGTTCAATATGGCGAGCGCGATAAAATTGTTGGTATTCAGAGGAGTAGGGAATGAATATTTGGATCAATTTTGGTTTGTGGTTAGGGTCGTATGGGAATCACAAGGAGTCGTGGATGAAAATATAAAGAAGGCAACATTGGTGAGCGCATTGCAGGATCGCACATTGACATGGTACATTAAGCATTCTAATGACCATTCGAATGCAAGGATCATAGATATTCAAGCCATGCTAAACAGGGAATTTAACAGGCCAAAGTTGGAGACACAATTGATTATCAAGTTTAAGGAGATCTTGATGCTTCCAGGTGAGACCCCATGGGATCTAGATCAGAGACTAAAGAGTATGATTCATGAATCCAACATGACCTTGACAGATGGGCAGCACGTGCATGGTTTGTAGCGTCACTAACACTGCATCTAAGGACAATGCTGTCATAAAAGAAGTTATCCACCCAGGCTAAAGCTTCAGAGATTACAATGAGACTGCACGATACCCCAATACAAGATCCTGGCTTGGGAGTCCAACAAATCCACATGCAACTGCAAAATTTGTGTTTGGAAATGCAGAGTTTGAAACAGGACAGGACAACTCACCTAGAAGTGCACAGGGAAGTAGGGTGCTTAAAATGCAAAGGCCAGGGTCTTGACAAGGACCATTGTAGTATTCATGAACTACTTGGCAGGAGGAGGGCCAATGCCATTAAGACTAGAGACGCAAGCAGGACTGAGCGTAGCACCTACATTATGGTACGTGATCTGTTAGATAGGAGGAATACATGCTACGGATAATTGTCATCTATTGCAAAAGTATACGCAAACGTCCCAGCAATTGTTCTGTAATTTTTGCAGGTTGGTAGGCCATAATGAGTACACCTATAGAAGTTATGAACTGATGATGGATTAGACTCCTGCCTATAGAGTGCAGACCAAAATGCGAGCCCTCAACCCAAATGCAAGAATGGCGCATGTTGGATTTTAGGGGCACCGATGAGGTCAAGGAGGAATGGGACCAGGAAGGGGTCGCAGACAACTAATTTTTCACAATTGCGGAGGGCCAGGGCACTATGCCTATGATTGTACGAATCTGACGAAAGCATCATGTTTATATTGTACTCAGTTTGATCATGAGATGGAGGAATTCCCTACGCTGATAGCAAGGCTGCATGATAAAGGGATACTCCACCCTCCCCCGACTCAGAATTTGCAAATGATGAGGTCTGAGCCACGTGAAGAGGACCCAAATGTAAACATCATGCTCAGAAGCAGTATCACAACATGAGATGATAGAGGTAGGCAGCCTAAAGAAAGTGCGTGGGTTCACAAGGCTCCTACAAAGGAATCTGAATTTGATTTAGAGCGCGGGAAGGATACATTCATGGAAGCTAAGAAGATCTTCACGGAGGCCTCCAATTCAGGTAGTAAGGATCAACTAGAGCCGAAGATGGATCCTTCGGTGATCACTACCTTCCTAGAGACATGTATGAAGCTGTTGCATGACAACAAGGCTATGAAAGGACTCTAGGAACTTATCACTAGGTGCACTAGGTCAGGAGAACCATGCGTAGTCTGGAAGCTCGAAAAGAACACATCCCAAATAGGAAGGGGAATGAGATTGACTACGCAAATCGAGGAGTATGAAATGGATCAAGTAAATCTAGATCTAAGATTAGATGTGAATGTGCTGCCAAAGAAAACATGGGATTGCATGGGTAGGCCTACATTGAAATGGTCTACCATTCAATTGCAAATGGTGAACCAGTATAAGATCCTACCGATGGGAAGATTGTAGGGGATAATAGTTGACATCGAAGGTACGAGCGCACTTTCTGATTTCAAGGTGATAGAGATTGTCAATGAAAGCAACCCCTATCCCATGCTACTCGGAATAGACTGGGCCACTGATATGAATGGAATAATAAATCTAAAGAAGAGCAAAATGATTTTTAAGAAAAAGTCACTACGTGTAGTGGTGCCTTTAGATGCTGCGGAAGGAGTGCGATACATAGAGCTAGTGTGCGATGACAAGCTAGACTGTATCTACAAGATAACCAATCGGGAACAAGATTAGGTGAATCCTATAGCGGATGGCCAGATTTCGTGGGAGTGCAAAAGCTCCTACACATCAGATTGAGATGAGGAAATAGAATGATGGCAGAATCGGTTACACGAGGTAACCACACTTAATTGCAACATGATGGTAAGATCACTGCACTACATGACAATAGAGGTAAGGGATCTTCCTATGTATGATGGGTTGACAACGGTGGATGAATTCCTAAATAAATTTGAAAGCATAGTACCAGAACAACAACGGTTCGATGCTCTGAAATGGGCACTGCGTGCTATGCCCGCAAGGTCGTGGGGTACGCATCAGAGAAGTATTGAGAGTTGGCACGAATGTAGAAGGGGGATGCTTATACGATTTGGAAAACCTCAGCTATGGATGAGAGCTAGTTATGAGGGGCGAAATATCTTGTGTACCCACCTTTCCAGATGGGTACAAGCATAGGGTACACAACCTTCACGAACGCACACCGCTATCACGATAGGAAATAGGAAAAACAAGCAGAAGCAGGCAAGACAAGTGCATGAACGACGAAGCATGATAAAACCTAGTGTGCCAAAAATCATACATGGGGAAGAGTTTGACAAGGTGTGCGAAGTGTTGAACAGGGTCCACCATGTGAGATGCACCAACTGGGACCTGTGCGTCCCATCGGTTGTATGGGCTTATAGGACCATGTGAAAAACTCTGACCATGCAAGAGCTTCCAAAGCTGAAGTATGAAGCAGGGCCTGTAGTCCCTATGGAGCATGCGAAGATGAGTCCGTGCATAATAGCACCCATAAATATGATGGTCTACATAGACTGGAATGAAGAAATCACACACTTGCGTGAAACAAAACATATAAGACTTGAGGAAGAAATCCAACGGGCAAACTTTAGACTTTGCGAACTTGAAAAATACCAGGTACTGCTAAGGGATAAAAGTGCTTCAATAGACGCAGAGGTCAAGAATCTAGAAAATGAAATAAAGGAAGCATTTCTAGTCAAAAAAATGAGGATGGAAAGACAAGGTGCATACAGTCATACTGAAAAATTGGAAAGCTATTGTCGTGAATTGGTTAATCTGCTTCCATGGCTAGAACTACATCTCACAAAACCTAGTGACCAAGGTAGCACAGTGAAAATAGTAGAGCGCACGATGCCAATCACTATAATGGAAGACGGGGATTCTTTACAGACCATGGTGGAGGATGAAATGAAGCCCTACATGGGTGGTGCACCCACCTGACTAGCCATAGGAAGGATGGTCTTAGTGCTCCAGGTAGTTGAAAGGAAGCACAAGACTATAAAATATTTTTCCTGGGGGCTGCACGATATGAGAGATGCACGCAAGAGCAGAACATCACAGGGTTCGCAACCTCGCATGGAGGATTGCATTATCGCGTGGGTTGGCTAGGAAGTGATCGGTGGTGTCACTATTCATGATGAGATGTCTGATTTGAGGACAAATGAAGTGGGTAGCAGGCATTTAAGACACAAGTTATGGGCACGATTTGGGAAAATCTACTGCTAAGAAAGCATTAATGGCTCGAAATTGGGGGGAATGGTCGATTTGAATTTAAAAGGCACTATAAAACTCACAAGGCTAGCTAGCATAAAACACTTGGTCATTTGAGAACTGAGCGTTTGAGTAGAGCACAGAGTGTTGAGAGACGAGCAATAATTGAGCCCCTAAGTTCATGAGAGATAAAATACAGTGTAGAGATGATGACAACCACTAAGGATGGGTTGGGAATTGAAGAAGGAACCACCAATGAGGTCACACAGACCCCCATGGTGTAGGATGTTCCCAAGGGCACTGGGGTGGTCACAGAAATCCCCAAATCACCATGGACATTATGGCTAAAGAAGGATAAACAAGCAATGGATCCAGTACGCATGTCCCCAAGGAATCTGCGACACAACAAATTATCAATGGAAGAAAATGGGAAGGCAGTCACAATTGACACAGATAAGGAAGAAGAAGACTTACAGGAGCCTATTTCCATCATGACAAACCTCATCCACCGTATTTATCAGCTTTGCTGTAAGGGAAAGTACCCCACGACTATAACTGGAAAAAGTAGCAATTTGGCTCTTGCAGAAGCCATATAAGTGAAATATAAGTTGGAGAAAAAGAAGAGGGGTTGCACAATCTCGAGCATCAAGGAAAAGTGGGTGCATGTAGAAACTCAACTCTTGGCTGATAAAGTGATGAGAAAATGTCATGCCGATGAGGTACCAACGCCAGTAGTCACGTTGGCTGTGCAGAGCATGTAGGGGGTCCAGTTCAACTGGGTCGAATTCCTCTGCGAGGAATTTTTGTTAAACTGTCGCGAAGCCTAGGAGAAGGGTAAGGCCTTCCACTACGCATGGTTGCTCTTATCCATCTTGTTGGTAGCGGGGGAACTGCTAGAGGATAGTCAATTTCCCAACATTGACTGATACTTACTAGAGACCATGAAGTACAATTCACTCTAGGACACCAAGGATGCGAAATGGATTTGCGATACAAAAATTTTCTGGGTGCTCATGGAGGCAAGCATCCGAATGTGGATAACCAGGAGGCCGCACCTAAAACCTACGGTGCACAATAGTCTGCAGAGTTTTATAGAATTCAAGGCAGATATGCACAACATTTATATCAGGGTGCAAAAGGACCCGACGAATTAGTGGACAAAGCTACCATTTGTAGCCACTTACGATGCAATCTTCACTATATTGGATACATGGCCTCCCAAGTGGCACACCCCATATTTGGCGGAATTGGAGAAAGTGGCAACACAGAAAAAGAACGATGATGCCAAGCTGTGTGTCACCCATCTGGTCATGAGAAGGTGGAATGAAAAAGTGGCCGCTGAGGTAAGGGCAGTATGCGAAGTGGCACAAGAAGCCGCAGAGCAGAAGAAGGCTGTAGAAGCAGCAGCACAGACAATAGAGGCAGAAATGGTATAGGTAGAGGAGGGCCAAGCAACGTCCTTAGGGTAGGAGGCAGAGGACACATAAATAGAAAAAGGGAGCGCAGACCCAGGGACTACGTCCACACAACTGAAACGGTCGCACATCATAGAGAGATCAGGTCTAAGGAAGAAGGTTAAGGCTTCGAAGCTTCCCACTGACCCAATCACCTTAACTGAAGGTGATCTCCATGACATCGGTGAGACAATTTGTGATGTCACTAGTGAAGTGCTTCAATAATTTCTGATGGAGCACCAGACTGTGTTGGGGACCCTCAGGGCACAGCTGCAGGAGTTACGGGTGTGACCCCCTCAGGAAGGTACCCTATCTACCCACATCACTACGTGCACTTCAGCAGTAGAACAAATGCTACGCACAAGGATGGCAAACAAAATAGTGTTGCTAAATGTGATGGATCGGATGTCGCTTAACATGATGAAAGTCATTGGCCCTAACCTAGTTGCCCTTCCCTAGGAAATGTTATATCAGTTATAGGACGAGATAATAGTAGAGTTGTGGGCCAAGGAGAGCTGCACAATCTAGGTTGTCAGTGAGTAGAAAATTAACATAGAACAGCTCATCTTGCAGCACGATGAGTTGGTGTCACAGAATAAATAGTTGGTGAATACGGTAGACGATGCTTGCCGACACGTTCCAGAGCTAGCCATCACAACAGATCTACTGGTAGAAGTAAAGATCCACAGTTTGGTCAGTGGAGTCCGCGACGTAAGAGAAGGGACGGCAAGGGTGCAACTGGAGCTGAATCTCCAGATCGCCGAGATGTGGTTGAAGGCGCAACCTTCCACTCCCCCGAAAATCAGAGAACAGTGCACTAACGCTATTGCAACAGGGTTGGAAGATTTGGAGGTGCAGTGTGCGACTGTACGAATATGTTGGAACATGCGCTTGAGGTCATCATGACGTTGCAGGAGGACCCCAACATCTAGCAACTGGAGAAAGAGGCACGCAAATTCCATCAACAGTACAACAACATCAGAGGGACTGCGCACACAGTAGTCCTTACTCAATGGCTTGCGAGGATGCAACAAGCCAAGGCATTAAAGGAGCAGGTGGATGTAGTGTGCCACAAGGAAGTAGTCCTCAGAACACACATCTAGCCATGTATTGATGAAGCCTTCACAATCACAACAAATATTGAAGGAAAGCTCGCACAGATTCAAGGGATGCATGCACAGATACAGGGCAGCATGCAGAAAACAGAGGACATAGAAGAGAGAATGTAGTAGGTTCAATAAGCAACATCTCAGTGCACTACAGGCATCAAGACCCTTCAAGACCAGTTGGAGGGACTCTGTGCCAAGATCGTTGCTCTGACAGAGTGACTCGAGGGTGAGTCATGATGTCTATGTTGGGGGCCTGTTGGTCATGGAATCTCCCCACAACATGTTTTGGGGCTCAAAGCCCAAGTTTTGAGTAATATTATTGTAAAGCCCCACAAATTTCAGGCGCAGAGTACGAATTGTATGTTAGAGTCACAGGGTTATCCACCATAAGTTTTGAATGTAGTGTCGGCCTGCCCATGGTCCATGGATCATGGGATTGTATAAATAGAGTGAGGCTCTAATTTTTAAAGAAAAAAATTAATCAATGGAGTCTAACGAACAGAATAAGATAGCGAGCATAGAGTAAGAGTCTAAGTATCTTGGGTCATAGTAGTAGGAAGAGGCTCTGAAGCTGAGTGCATAAAGGCCTAGTAGAGTCTGTAGCTGCGTGCATGGACCCCTGCAACTAAGTGCGCAGGGTGGAGTTGAGTCTGTAACCAATGAGGAAGAATAACAAAGAGAATTTTTATATGAATTCTATATATCTGTTCTTATGTTATTACATGTTTGATATCAATTTCAATTATATTGTTTATTTATTGCACACCTTTGTGTGAATGGTGAATATTGTTAAGTATAACTAAAAGCATACAGATAAGCTAAGTTAATAAAATAATATTGGGTTACGAATAAGGCCTTGGGTAATGACAATGTTTGGCCCCCAAGTAGGATTGCACGAAGATAGCGTCACAAGCTGCGAGGTACTGATAAGTGTGCATAGTGACGTGCGTGCAGGGTCAAACCACAGATCACTTGAAACCATCAGACATCCCCAGGGTGTGGAAACTTGGTTCTAGCACCCTCCCATACTACTTTGGGTGAGACCTCATCCCACGCTCCATGGACTATTGCCGAAAGGACTAGTAGTACCGGGATTTTTTTGGCTAAATCACCTTCGAACCTAGGTCAGGCCCCAATAAGCCAACATGTTCCTTAATACCTGCAAACTTTGATGTATCTGTTGCAATGGTGTAAAGATTTTCATAGTAATATTCCAAGCTAATTAACCTATCATTTGGTGCTACTAGACCTAGCAATCCTCTTCGATTTAGCGAATTGAATTTAGTGTGAAATCTATGGACAACAGTTTCCAGAGTTTGAGACTTAGTCTCCAATTGGGTCATTAAATTCCTTTTCTGTAATACCTTTTTGATCTCGAGAAAGGTGTATGTTCTATCTGCAATCGGAATTTGTTCCAACTCTGATGTAGTCTTTCAATTCAATAATCTGATCATGGAAGTAGCCTTTGTTGGTTTATGTCCTAGTGTTGTTTTGACATGTTCAATAGTTGCTATGAATCTTTCAATTAAATCTTCTTTCTCAAATATAATCTAGATAGATGGCCAAAATATAGTTATGGCATGATTTATATCCACCCAGATCCTTTCCTTGTCTTGGGCCAAGGTGTGAGCCTTTAGTGATTGATTTTCCAATTGGTCAATCTTCTTGGCCAATTGGTGAGATTTCTACATCTCTTCCACCAGTGATGTAATTTGAATAGGTCAAATTCACACTCGATGTAAACAATCTTAAAGTATTGGTTAGCTCATGGCATATGATCTAGGTCTAGGGTAGCAGAGGTCTTAGGGTTGTCATCAGTTTTATATTTTTTGTTAGAAGACTGGGATTTTCCCTTTAGTGCCATGTCTGAGGCTTTTGAGAAAGAAAGAAAGAATGAGGACAAAATTTGGCTTTAACATGTACCTTTATAAGCAAATAAATCTTTGTCAAGGATATCTAGGCTTTGAACTGCCAAAATTGATAAGTGCTAGATAGTAGGAGTGTAGAAACTTTGAACAATACCTGCAATTGAAAACAATAATTAAAGTAGCTAGGGGAGCCACAAAAAATGTGTCAAATTAATTTTATAGGACTTAATCGATTACCGTTGGGATGGAACCATTACTAAATGGGATTTAGGTGCATAAATGGATAATGGCAACTTAGTAATAGATAAGTGGGATTAATAGGAAAACGATAGCGAGAATGTGATAATGGATAATAGATGGACAAGTGGAAAAATATCATTATTGGAGGGAAATGTGTGGGAGGTGATGTACTAAC